>PKRV01001177.1:4476128-4683408 GCA_003709505.1 Hyphantria cunea
ATATATATATATATTTTAAAGACAACTCCCGCATTAGAAATATAAATTCCTGTGTCGCGGGAACCCACGACACTTGGCCCAGTAGGAAGCGGTGTGGCGACCACTGAAACCACTAGGCCAATCGTGTAGTCGAAATATATACATATATATATATATATAATTTAGCAAACTACTCGCAAGATAAACGATGCACTTTACTCGACCATGCTTTGAAATAGATGTTGTCTATCTTACTCGCATTCTACGCTTTACTTACTTAAACGATATATAAAACTGCGTGAAGTTAGAAACCTCTGTGAAAAGAAAGACAGTAAAAATGCCTTCCCATTATTTTATAAGGAAAACGGCATTACTGTTGATGGAGGAAAGAGAAACCTTATTTGCTTCGTTTGAATTACCACTGGGATTAAACCACTGCTTTAAGCAATCGGTCACTTGCGTTTGATGGTGAAATCTCCCCCTATTTTAGAAAATGACCACTTGGATTTATACATAGATCTAATCTTAACAAGATGAGATTGAAAAAATCTGTTAAGTGTAATAATATAAAAAAATTGGCATTAAAAACACGGAACGATTTCATATCGCTGCCGATGAGACTGCAAAGCACGTTTCACCAATTTGCAATCAGTTTTCACAACACCGACATAAATTATTTATTTGGACAACCAGTTACTGTTACATTACGTCTTACAATAGGAAACAGTAAATTTACTAATAACATGTTAAAATGCGCAAAATTTAGGGTGTCATTACATGCACCAATAGTAACAAGTCTGAATAAGAAAAAATATACATAGGTATAAAGAATAGACAAAAATGAGATCAACTATAAAAGAGGCAGTAACAAAAAATAAACTTAAAACGAATTCAAGCACATAAATTGATACTGAGTACTTCTAATATTTACAATTAATAACTAAAACTAATGTTTCAACAATCTCAAAATAGATTTTTAGAAAGTGGGAAGTTTGTCGGCGAACAGATCCGCTTCTCTGCAAACTGTAGGTTTTAGGCAGACGGTCTGTGGCTAAAAATTAAATAGTTGATAGGATACATTTTGGCAACTCAACTTCATTTTTGTATGATTGTTTTGAAATATAATGTCTGCTTGTTTGCACTCTATGTTATAATACAATACAAAATAAGGAATATTGTTATATTCGAAACGTCAATTCTTTTCGACGTTTTATCATATTCCTAACACTTTATCTTACCATAAGAAAAATGGACACACGCAATCCTATTAATCTTATGCTACATGTATTGTGCGCGCGTACATTGTTTGTTAAAACCTGTGTGGAAACCATGATATTAGTATTTTTATATTCCAAAATTCCACTTGTCAAACCAATTTACGATAATTCTAAAGGAGTAGTTTCTCTTCTTGAGTTATTAATATAAATAACCTTTTAAAGTTTCATTATAAAATCTTGGTTTCTTAATTAAAACCGACATACACGAAGAACTTCACCTGAAAGCTTATAAAAAGACCTGAAGTACATAAAAACTCAACTAGTGTAAAACTCGACGTTTAATATTTAAACAAATTCCACGTTCGCTTCCTATTAGTCGTGGCGTTATGTTAGCCAGCAAATACATGTATATTTGCGGTGGTGATTTTGCGAATTTTTAACCATTTACACAATACACACAAGAGAAGTTCTAAAAAATATAGCCCTGTTTTTGCGACAGCTTCATTGATACTCCATTCTATTTGTCATGACGTTCGTCTATAGCCTTCTTCGCTGTATGGGCTAACTAACACTGAAAAAATATTAAAATCGGATCAGAAGTTCTTGAGTTCCTGCTCCAAACAATCAACCAACAAATTCTTTAGCTTATAAAGCTGAAGAATATATATATAATAGCTATATTAGAATAACTTTCAAGGCAGTAGAGCCACGCTGATTTCAGCACAGAAGGTCTAGATCTAAATGACAGCGTTCGTGGAGTCGCATTTTGCAGGTGAGTGCGAGACCGGAGGCCCAATGGTGCAGACGTATCACTATGCCGCTACAGTGTGGATTATCATGCTGTTGCTGCTGCATTGTCTATGTAATAAGCATGGTGACCACCACTCTTAGATTCTGCTTATGCTTTCCATCAAGCAGAGTAGAGTCATTTGTCAGATCTGAACAAAAAAAAAGTGTGTATTAATCGAAATAACACAAAAAAAATCCTTACAATACGAATAATCTTTTCTTCGTATTATATGGATTTACATTAAACAATTGAATGTCCTTTTTCTGACCTTTCCATACAATATTAATTAACTATTATAAAGTTAGGCTAAAAGAATTCAAAGACATTAGCTTGAAAGTAATCAATCCTATCTTGGTATCAATGACGAACAATCTCTATTTGCTTTTGGTTTGTTAATTGAATTGTTAGGATTGTATTAATACCGAGCTTGTTTATTACAATGAACTCAATTGCCCTCCTAAAGGGAATGTTAAATGCCTCTGTGTTTAACTACTGCTCCTTCAAATAGTCTCAATTGGTTTTATTGTCCAATCCAATTTAGTACTTAATTTGTTTGATTGATATTGTTCATATTGTATGTACTCTATTATACTTAATTTAATATTGTTAGAACAAATAAAATATTGAGAAATAAATGAAACTGAAGTATATGTTAGTAATTTCAAACAGATTTTCACTAAATGCATATGAAAGTACAGTACTAAAACCTTTTTTATGTCTGCCTGTTTATTTCGGTTAATTTTTCAGAACGGCTGGACCAATTTTGGCAGGAAAACTAGCAGTTATCTGATGTAATAAGGAATAATTTAAGCTAATCTTATTTTAGGAAAAAGAAGTTGCGCGAAAACAAAACAAAAACTAATGAAATAAAGAACAATATCAAACAACAATAACAAAACCCATGAGAAATACCGCAGGAAACAGTTAAAAGTTATTTGTCCTTCAGAGTAAAGAAGAAAGTAATAATGTTGAGAGGAGTTTGAGCTCCTGCTATCTCACTCACTCGATTAAATGAGCAAAGCAAGAATTTCGTAACATAGGTTTTCTGTGAGGCTATGGTATCAATCCTGTCGAGTCTGGGTGAAGTATAGAGTAGCATACCGTGTGGTTTTAATCGATTCGATACTTACAATAAACTCTGCTCCAAGCTCCAAGCCTCGGCGAAGACCCAAGAGGGTTTACACACATATAAAAATATGCGAAACTACCTTTCTTTGCTAAAGTATGGATTTCTTACGATTGGCATGGCTGTTTTTTACTATTAACATGGCCGGACATTACTATAAAACATAATTTTTGGGGACGTATTTTAATTGTATATAGAATACAAATAAATACATACATTGTAACGATGGTTGATAATCAAGTACAACGATAAATCTGTCTGCATTTTATTCTTTTAAATCCTAGTGACTTTGAGAAATATGATCGTAAAGGCATGTAAATTGAAATACAATATTCTTCCAATTTCAGGTACACTCAGACGAATATCAAACAAAGAGCAGTCAACAATTCTATAAAAATATCTTCTTCAGCCTATTGCCGTCCACTCTATCCCGGTCTTAGGCAGTCCGCATCCATCCGCCATCAGCCACCTTCCTCAAGTCCTCAGTCCATCATGCCGTAGGGCGCCCTACACTACGTTTCCCTAATTATAATCTCCACTCTAACATTTGTCGGCTCCAACGACCATCAGTCCACCTGGAGACTTGACGGGCTCACTTAAACTAAAAATATACTTTTAAAAAAATTCCAAGTGTATGAGTTTAAATGCAGGTACCTGGATGACCGAGCTTTTGCTCGGTATTTAAATTTTTTTGGTAATTTTTCTAAAAATCCTAGCTAGATCGATTTATTGTCCCCAAAACCGCCTACACACTTAATTTCGAGAAAATCGCTTTAGTCGTGTCTGAATTCACAATATATTTGTGTACATGTATACACAAAATTGCTCGTTTTAAGGTATTAGATATAATCTTATTGAATGGTTCTTCATAATAATTCTTCTAAAGATGAGGCGCTCATAGCCCAGTTGCACTCGGTGATTAGAAACAATCACCGAGGGCAAGCAACGACGGCGAGGTCAGTACCTGGATGGGTGACCGCTGGTGGCATGTTACCATGAGCGTCTCCGTGATTCGGAGGGCACGTTAAGCAGTGGGTCCTGGTTGTTATCATACGATGACAGTTGTGAAGCTTAGTTGGAGGCCTTCGGGCGGCTTCAAAACATCCAACAACAAGATTCACGTAGCCACTACGTATTCTTGCCAGTCCCCAACCCGCACTTGGCCAGCGTGGGGACGTATGGCATTAACCTTCTCCTGAGAGGAGACCCGAGCCCAGCAGTGGGACATTATGGGTTGTTGATTGAATAATTCTTCATTTTAACTACTTTTGGACATAGATCCTTAGGAGCGAACTAAATTGATGGAGGTTTAATTCGTTCGTTTAAATGTTCAGCTTTTACTTCGAACATTTCTATTTATTATCAAATTTTAATTATTCCAACAGTAGGGACTCGTGTAATAAGATATAATCTCATCAATGATAGATCATATTCAGATTGTATATATTGAATATTAAATTCAGATTCAAATAGTATATATTGAATATTATATTGTTTGATTGATTGATTTGAGAAATAAATTGAAAATAGAAACTCTAAGCACGTTAAAAACACATGTTTTCGTGTTTATATTTTTTGTGCTAGTTTTTTGTTAATTACTGAAAGCTTGTGCACAATTTCTCTTCTTGAGTTAATAAAAGTTATTTATACCGTACCAAGCTTTTAGTTACCCCCGTAAATTACTTTCGTTCTAAATAAACCCAATACAATTAGGATCACGCCTAATTAAGAGAAACGATCATCCAATAAAAAAAAACATCTAACTAAAGCTTCATTTAAATATAAACAACACACCTTTTCTTGTTACACTAAATAACAAGTAAAGTAACTGCTCTAGCCCGAAAAGGTAATTAGTTACTTTTACATTACAGAGAATTATTTTTTTTTAAATTAGAAAGCGTATTTTCCTCATTTTCATTTTTTAAATAACTATTCATCAGATTGATTTCAATGTCTATCTGTGACTTCATTATGTGTATTCAAATAGTATATATTGAATATTATATTGTTTGATTGATTGATTTGAGAAATAAGTTGAAAATAGAAACTCTAAGCACGTTAAAAACACATGTTTTCGTGTTTATATTTTTTGTGCTAGTTTTTTATTAATTACTGAAAGCTTGTGCACAATTTCCCTTCTTGAGTTAATAAAAGTTATTTATACCGTACTAAGCTTTTAGTTACCCCCGTAAATTACTTTCGTTCTAAATAAACCCAATACAATTAGGATCACGCCTAATTAAGAGAAACGATCATCCAATAAAAAAAACATCTAACTAAAGCTTCATTTAAATATAAACAACACACCTTTTCTTGTTACACTAAATAACAAGTAAAGTAACTGCTCTAGCCCGAAAAGGTAATTAGTTACTTTTACATTACAGAGAATTATTTTTTTTTAAATTAAAAAGCGTATTTTCCTCATTTTCATTTTTTAAATAACTATTCATCAGATTGATTTCAATGTCTATCTGTGACTTCATTATGTGTTATGATTGCCGTGGAATTTTATTCTTATTATAGATGGAATGACATATTAGTTTTGTGGTCTTGAAAAAGGAGTCAGATGCGAGTCAACTCTTAAGACCAGAAAAGAGAGTGAGATACAACAACTTTATGCGGCACCTGCAACATATCTAAGAATCAAATTCTTAACATTACTTCATAACAACTTTAAAATTAACTGGCTATTGGACGTAGTGGATTAATTGTAATACCTATTGTACATGTTGCATAAAGGCTTTATACTTTGAGGCATTCTCTCCCAGTTGACGTTCTGTTTAGGTAGAAATAAGGTATGTTAGGTGCAGGGATTTCTCTTACAGAAACCAGATATTTTAAATGTCTACTAAGTCTCCTAAAACGAGAAATCTCAATTTAAATTTAAACTTTTGAATAATAGATTTCATTTTCAAATGCTGTCACACTTGTAAAATATCAATTATGTATAAAATAGAGAGTTTATCTGAAAATCAACAGCGAAATTCGTCTTAAAGTATTCAAACTGCTGAATTAGTTATAGCTTTTGAATTTACAGAGAGCAAATAACTAAAGGCATTTGTGATGGAATATTTATTGAAAATAACGATATTTACATATTAATGTTTCGTAGATCACGTTTTTTTTGTGAGTTGGTCATAGTGAGTTGGGCGGGAAAGATGGTTGGAAGTAAATCGAAATCAACTTTAGTCCCGAGAAAGTAACAAAAAAAATACTGTAAAACTTGGTAGACGAGTGAATAAGCCATTACGTCATATGAGATAGTCTCACACTTGGTGGTTTAGTCTACATACAGAATAACAAATGACCGTAGTTAGTTTACTCGCATCGTTCTGGGAAAATAATATTGATACTTGACCTAAATTGTTTTCTACAAATCAATGTATTGTATGCAAGTCGAAAAAATTACATGTTTTGTTTTTTTAAAAACGAAATCCATACATTTTAACCTTATTTTCCGTAGTAAACGTTCTGTAGTAGAAATTAATCACTAATTAAGTACGATTAATTTAGTATTTAGATTCTAAAAGAATATACTTTAGTCCCAATGTAGTAGTTAGTGGGCATAAAAATCTTAAGAAATATATAGTAATATAGCATGATATATATCTAAGCATACATATATATATAATTAACCATTGAACATAAAGTTTTGATACTCTTAGACTTAAATTGTAGAGGAACGGGCCACATGCCTGGCGGGCCACTGCCCAACGGTTGATGTTGGGAAGTTTTTTTTTTTTTTTAAAGACAGTTGTATATATTTTATGTTGTTGCGCTGTATGTGGAAGTCGCCACATGAATCTCATATGAAATGACTTGTAAAAGTTTTTTTGTTAATTACATGAATTATAACTCTGCCTCTTTACGGACTGCCTCGGTAGCACATTGGTTAGTGTATGAGTTTGCTGTGCTTGAGGTTTCGGGATCGATTCTCGGATCAGGCGAAATGTTGTATGATCTGCAAATATTTGTTTCATAGTTTGGGTATTGTCTACTTATAACATGTGTTACTAGAAAAACCTAAATATGTATTAATATACGCAGTCTAGTATCATTTTTTTATGCAGATATCACCGCTTGGTTATGTCGGACTCGAAGTGACTAACAACCTCACACCGTCTCGGGTACTAGAAGCCGGGGAACCAGTACTAGATGGCGTTGTGTGTTAGATGTCAGAAATATTAATAAAAAAATCGTAGGTTTATAACTTTAAAATGACTTCCGAAAATGGCAACCGCATTGTAAAGTTTTTCGTACTGTAAATTACTATGTAAAGATTAGTACTATTAAGTACTAATCTTTACATAGTATGAAATGAATTCGATTTCACTGTCCATCTTTTAAACTTCTCAACGTATTGTAATACAATTTTCGACATTAGACAGAGTGATTCAAAATGAAGGTTTATATGTATAATAGATTCATATTACAGTAAAGGAAATCTGATAATTTCAAAAACTGCCATGTGAAGTCGAGCCGGGTCAGTAGTAGGCGAATTAAACAACTGTTTTTAGGATCATGAATTGATCCTAAAAACAGTTGTTATATATATAATGTTCTACCAATTACTAACTAAACGGACAAATAGTGTACTACCATAATTTAATAATATAACTTGCTTTAATTTCGTACAACGTAATCCTTTTCAAATTTACCTTTAACTTTCTTCGTTTTCCGGAGAACTTTTTCAATAATTCTTTTTTATAAATTTAATTTGAACGTTTACGAACATTTGTAACCCAAAAGTTGCCAAACAAGTCCAGCTCTTGTCTAGTAATGCATTCACCTATTCGGAGTAGCTATGTCATTTTAATTAATATAGGAAATTTCGTTTTAAAAATAGCACCTCATTAAAGCATTTCTTTTAAATACAAAATTCATTTCTAAATCCATTTTAGATAACTTAATTACATTACATGTAGCATTAAAATAAAAATCTGATAATAATTTGAAAAAAAATGTAGTAATTAATAAAATATACACCCAGATTATTTGAATGTAAGTAATAAGCAACTGTCCTATTTTATTTCATTAATTTCACCCACCAAATAAGACGACAGTAAACAAACAGTTTCGTATTTGGGATAAATTTAAGAAAAAACAGCCTAACTCACCGAAGATCTCACCGAATCATTAATCAACTGCTAAGCCCATGCATTATTATTCGGCAAAGTTGTAAGCCATAAGTCTGAGTTCGCAATAATACTGACAGTCCTAATTTGTATGGAAAGTCTCTAGAACAGTCGACAAGCTTAATTAACTAAATGAAACAAGTTTCTAATTGTTTCTTTAGAAAGGTTATTTATCTTCGAGGCGGACCGTAGCGCTCCGCTGTGACGATATCAAATATATTTTAATTCGAAATCGGTTAGAATTATTGATAAAGTATATATTTCTACTAACAATGCATCCTCAATATAAAAAATACAACTTATACTTATATTAGTGTTACACTTATACGTATTGAAATACATCCCCATCCATACTAAGGTTATAAATTCGAAAATAACTCTCTATTTCTTTTTAAGGAATAGAAGGCAAACGACCAGAGACCCGTAACAACAGGGGGGACACAAGTGCATTGGGCCTTGAGGGATGGGGAGGGGGATGACGGGAAGAGTTGGATTATGGGCCCCCGGTATCCTCACTCATTCGGTGAAACACAGCGCAGGCGCTGTTTCACATAGGTTTTCTGTGAGGCCGTGGTATCACTCCGGTCGAGCAGGCCCATGCATGCCGAAGCGTGGCTCTCCCACGAGTTATCTTTTACGCTTTCACGCCTAAACCGTTCTACCGATTTGGATGAAATTTACAATATAGAAACTTTGAATCTTGAGAAAGGAAATAGGCTACTATTTATCGCAATAACCAACATACACGCGAGCGGAGCCACGATCAAAACCTTTTAGTAAATGTAAAAACACATCAACATAACTCAGTAATATTTCATCATACATAAATATTTACATTAACATTGGCCTACATACAAACGCTTACAGTAAATTGGCCGTAATTTTAGTATTCACATTATCAAACAAAACAAATGACGATGTCATAGTATGCAGGCTTATTGTATGTCTACAGGTTTTGCAATACACCAGTGATCAGATCACTCGACTAATAGAAACAGCAATTTGACTAACAGACCTAATTTTATAGTAATGGGTAACAGTATTATATAAACATTCAGTGGAGTAGTACACATTTCTAAATTTTATAAATCAATTATATTGTCCCGTGTCAACAGAACACAAAAAGTAGTAAATATTGTATTGGCGTTAAAAATGTAAGTGCATCTAAAACCCTACATATCTAAATAGAAATAAATACTACTCTTACGTCACGAGCCAAAGAGCCACGATTCGGCATGAATGAACCGAACAGAAACCGGCTCGACGGGAGTGATCCCGTCGAGCCGGTTTCTGTGAGGCCGTGGTATCACTACCACGGCCTCACAGAAAACCGGTGTGAAACAGCGCTTACGCTGTGTTTCATCGAGTGAGTGAGGATACCGGAGGCCCATACCCCAATCAAACGCCCCCTATCCCCCTCACCATCCCCCTTCCCCCCAGGCCGCCATAGTGTGGGTCACCATGCTGCATTGTTCTTTTTCGCATTGAGGATGGTGACCCCCACTCTTGGATTCTGCTCATGCTTTCCATCAGGCAGGACAGAGTCATTTTGGCAGATTATTATAAAAAAANCCCCCTTCCCCCCAGGCCGCCATAGTGTGGGTCACCATGCTGCATTGTTCTTTTTCGCATTGAGGATGGTGACCCCCACTCTTGGATTCTGCTCATGCTTTCCATCAGGCAGGACAGAGTCATTTTGGCAGATTATTATAAAAAAAAAAAAATATATACCGGAGTGTATGTACCTATGTGCATAACTTCCAAACGATTGCACCAAATTGGAAAATTATTTTTTATGTGCTTGTTATTGTCAGAAAAAAGTTTACGTAGAAGAAATTAAAAGAAACCCGAAAGTGTTACATCAACAGAAATCCAAAAGAAATACAATGCCCGTGCGAAGCTGAAGCTAAGTACATAAAACGTTAAACAAGTTTTTATTATTTACGTCTTCGTCTGAACACCTGTACCTATATAAAGTAAAATAAAAGTTATCGTCAGTATACTATTCAATTTGACGCTTTATTTCTTTCAACACACTAGTGATGTAACACCTGTAGGATAATTTACGCATCGCGATATTTTTGTTTTTGCTGTGATGCATTGTTTGTTTAATCGTATTTTTATGCATCTTTTATGCATATATTTTATATTTTTATGTGAGAATAATATTTGTTTCTCTATTCCAGTATTAAAAGTTATAAACACAGTTAAAATTGAACTGAATTGGAGAAAACGGAAAACAATTACTCTTCTAAAGAAAATAAACGACTTGTAAGTCATGGAAGACAATTAAATTAAAAACAATTCAAATGTATGTTTATCAAGACTGATACGGCAAATATAAAGACATGTGAGATAAGAAAACCACTGAGATTAATCAATAACAAAATCTGACATTCCTAAATTGAAAACGAACATAACACAAAATACTAACTGATTTCTTATCACAATACAATCTATGCTAACGATACTTGAGACTGCAATCAAACAATTGACTCAATGTTCTGTAGAATTCTAATCTTAATTTACATTCAAATATTGTTAATATGCTCTTTAAAATGTTACGAGTACCATCCGTATCTGGTACCAGGTTATCCCCAATATTACTTTTATCCATCTTACGATTATGAAGATTTAATACCTCACAATATCACTACGAATCATACTGTTCAAATAATACAGGTCTACGTACAGTCTACAGAAACACCTTCAACTGTTTCACCCGACAATAGAACAACATGTAACATATTTTGTTGGGTGCGAAGGGTAGGTTTATTTATTGTGCAACAATTACTAGCCGATAACAGAAACTGATAATAAAATACTCTAGAAAATAAATTTGGTTTTATGTTATTGAAATGTCCTGGACTGTATTTTCTCGATTCCTTTTCCGCAGTTCTCTCCCATACATCATTTACCATACCAGGCAAATGTGAGTTGGTATATTTCTGGCTTAAGATAAATTACACGATCAAAGCGATCGGCTTCTATAAAGGAGTTTCAAGTTTACGTCTAAAGCATAAAATTACACTGATTTATTACAGCAAAAAGTTTACAATAATTATAGCCAGATAGAATAAAAGCAGGCCAAGTGCGAGTAGAACTCGCGCCCAAATGGTTATGTATCCATTACCTATGAAAACGGCAAAAAAATTGCATTTGATGTACGGGATCCTCCTAAAATATTTATTTGATTCTATGTTTTAGAATTTTTATTTACTGCGACAATAGGAATACATCATCTGTGAAATTTTTAACTGTCTAACTATCACGGTTCATGAGGTAAAACCTGGTAAGACAGACGGACGGACAGTCTTAGTAATACATAGGGTATTACGGTAAAATAATAGTAGTTAGCTTATACCCTTTTACCCTTTAGTTACCCTTTTACACATAGATTTACCCTTTAGTTACGGAACCCTAAAACTCACGCACCTTAACAAATTTTGTATATTATTGTTAATAGCAAGTGACCATCCTGGTCGTTACTTTTGAATTTAATATGTGTATATTATTTTATAAGCATGAACTATTAATGTTGGTTTCAATAAACCTATTTCTTAAATTTTACTAAAAGTAACTACTTAGATTTCATAGAAAATTATCCAGAGCACTATTATTCTAAAATCCTAAACAGAGAACAACGTAAAATTAAACTTAATAGGTAAATATTTGCGGAGAGGGCCTCAAAGTGGTATTATCTTAAATCAACACCAGTTGTACTTCAAGCAGTTCTGAACAACACTCGAACCAAGTTCGTGAACAAATAGGGGCCAACTAAATTAAGAAACGGTTGAAACTTTAGGAATTATAGAGTTATTAAGCGGAGAGTGAACGATGCTTAAATGCGAATAATTTTAAATAAGACTGTGAATAGCGGCCTTAATGGGATTTTGTGTTGGTTTATACACTAATGAAGCACTACGTGTCCCAATCCTTGAAATCGCTTCAAATATCATGTTAGTTGCATATTAAATACTCTAGGAATGGAACTTATAAAATAGAGCCCGTATAAATGAAGGTAGCTAGACATTTGCGGGCCATGGTCTTCTCGTTGAAAATTTTGAATGAAAAGTCATACGAAGAAAATGTTAACTGTTTGAAATGTTCATAAAACTTTAACAGTCCTAATAATTACATCTTGTAGTAGAAAATTAGAAAGAATATGAATCTAGAATGCCTGAGTTATATTTGCATGGAAAAATATTTGTATATAAATTTTATTAATAACTTTTACACAAAAGTCAAATGAAGAGAAAAAGATTGTTAATTTACAAACAATCTTAGAAGAGCTATTTCTATTTTCTTTGATAAATAACTTTCAAAGTTTTATCAAAGTTATAATTTATTATAGGAACATAGTTTTTGGTGCGTTAACTTAATAATGATGGACATGACAGTAATAAATCATGTATTTATACATACATTCAGAAGAAAATACCGAGTTCAGTCCATACAAAAACATCAATAGCTAAAAGTTAGGAAATAAATCAGTCACGCATAAAGTATGAAACCAACTTATTACGACTCGTGTCTACAAATATGACCGCAAAGTTAACGATTTCAAGCCTAGTTTCTACATAATAAAATGAACTTTCTATTTACTAAAATTAATAACTTAGAAAGCACTCGAGATATTAGAGAAATCAAAACTTTACTTTAAGTTTATTGTTTTCTTTAGTCAGTCAAAAAACTATGTTAGATATTTTGATTATATTGAGTTAGTGACTGAGAAGATTTTAGGTTATCGATGTTGTAAAACTGAAGACATTTACATAAATATTAAGTACAGATTGGAAAGTTTCTGCCTACCCCTTAGGCTAGACCCTATATCTACAACAATAATATCCCTAAACACAGAAATATTAACATCATAGTAAAGACTACTATTAAGAGATCTGTAGCTAGTTTGGAAAACTGAACTCTATTCCTCTTTGCTAGGGACGATATTGCCAAATAGTTTCGAGCTATAAACTCCAACACTAACTTTAAAACGACGATTTTCATTAATTACAGTGTATATCCAATAATAAATTACCCTAAGATCTTCCATATGAGGCTATTCACAAAAATATTTCAGATATTTGACTACTAAAATATCACACTGACACCTAACATATGATTTACAAAGGCAATTACAATAAGCGGTAAATCGCTTTGATTTTCATAGACGTCTAACATTTTAAATATTGTTCAAATTACCAATTCATGATTTGTTTGACGAACAATGTTAACTGTACTTAACATTTTTATATCTATAATATTTCACAAATATTTCTTACAAATAGCTATACTATTACTATTACTTATTGAAGTGTCAACTACTACTGTCTCTTCTCGAAACATTACTAAACGTTCGAAGGTTGTCTAGAGACTGTTTTTTGGTAATAAGGCCGCCCTTTGTGCATTGAATGTCTGTCATTTTTTTACTTTCTTGTAACTGTAATTCAGTGTACAAATAAAAAGCTTTTATCTACCTATCTATATTTCAACCACAAATTTTGTAAGATAAAGAATTTATACTGTACTATAACAACGACTTCATGCTATGAAAGTGTCATAGCATGAAGTCGTTGCTTACACTCGGTGATTGGAAACAATCACCGAGGGTAAGCAACGACTGCGCGGTTAGTACCTGGATGGGTAACCGCGGTTACTATGAGCGTCGGTCCCGTTTGTTATCATAGGATAACAGTCGTGAAACTTAGTCGGAGGCCCTTGGGCGGCCTAAAAACATCCAACGGTAAGATTACGTAGACACAACGTAGTCTTGCCAGTCCCCAACCCATTCTTGGCCAGCGTGGGGACGTATCGTCTTAACCTTCTCCTGAAAGGAGACCCGATCCCAGCAGTGGGACACTATAGGTTGTTGATGATTGATGATAATGCACTATACACTTAGTTGTAAATACATGTACTATTTAAGTACACATACCATAATATACAACATCATAGTTATACATTATTTTTATTCTATTCCCGTTTAAAATTACCAAACTTTTTACTTAAAGAAAAAGCAATCGAGTCCCTAAAGGTCAATAAATAATATCGTCGGCGTCCTTATTGACGCCTTCTATTAATCATAAAAAAAAAGTTTTGAGAGAGATGAGAAAATCATTGGAAAATATTGCAAAGAATTTTACGAGATTAATTTTTAATTGTATCTGAAAGTAGTTCTATCATTTTTAATTGTCGTAAGTAGAGTTGAAAAGACTATTTGGAAAATCGATTGGAACCTTAAATAATTGCAAAGCTCATGTGTAAATGTACGACTGATAGAGAGATTGTTAATTATAGAACTTTGACGATGCTGACATTGTCTTCGTATGTACTAATTTTATTCGTCATTATAACATTGCAAATAAAGCTGGTTTGACACAATAAAAAATGTCAAATCACACCATTGGTTTCTTCTAGATTCTTATTGCAAATGTTCGAGAGTATTGCAAAATCTTGGTAGACCTGGTGGTGTCCCTTAAACTGCACTCGTTGAGTCTTACTGCCTAACGACCACACATAATTTTCAAATTCAAAGTCATTTATTCAATTAAGACACTAAGTGACATTTATGATGTTAAATTGAAGCTACAGATAAAGTCATAGATCGACACAAAGAGACGCCACAGATGTACTGTATTGTCAAGGTGAATTAGGTGAAAACACCTAAATTCACTGTCTGCCTGTGTCGATCCATAACCTCCAGTTTCCAAAATGCGTAGAGTCTTATGAGTAGAACACTGGTAAAGAAACTCATGGCCACTCTTTTTGAACATGAAAGGTAAAGAGTATGCAAGTTGTAGCCACCTGATTTTCACTTTATTAAAATGCTCCAAAAACTAACGTACTATAAAAATAAAACACTCAGTGATACCAATAAAGGTTTGAACTAAACAGAACGCATTCAAGGTGTACATCTACTTACATACAATTGCAAAATCAAATATTAAAAATAATTCGTGAGAGGATTAAGAGACTAAAGTTGCAGTTGAAAGAACTAAATTAATAGTATTGGCTAAAGCTTCATGACTAGTCCGACCCCAGGCAGCACCCGTTCACGAGTATGACAAATGGACCAGCCATTGTCTCCCTCGCCATATCAGAAGGAAGGAAACGACGACACCGCAAGGAATGACATTTTAGTGAGCATGACAAACCATAGTCGAGATACTGATAAAAATCACTATTAATCAAATTACATAATATCATTATACATAATAAAGCTAACCATGCCTTACATCACAAACTTACCTACAAATTCTTATGATATAAGGCACAGATGACACACTAAATATATTTAGGTACAAATAAAATTAATTAATTAAAGATTGGTTTCCAACGAGCAATTTAAACAAACCGGATACTTTTTTATTGTTGTATGTATGTTACGTTGTAAACAAAATCAAACGATTTTTAAAATTTCATCCTTAAGGAGGCAAATAGAGAATGAATAATTTTAAGAATTTTATTTTTTTCATTTTTAAAGTTGGAAATCTGACATAAGAAATAATAAAGCGAACAAAACCGTTGACAATGGCTAGTACTAGGTGTGTACATGAAATAAATCGTATGATTAATATTAAAAACACTAGGCTAAGAAGATTTTTGTTAAGAAATTTACAGACTAAAATAAATAACTATTTCGAACATTTAACGCCTTCACACGACACACAACGCCTTCTAGTCTCAAGCTAAGCAGATCTTGTGTTATATGTACTAGATAAATGATATAAATAGTTATATATACTTCTTTTTTGTAAATACATACAAATTATACACAGAAAACACCCAAGCTCCGAAACAATTATTTGTAGATCATACATATCGAACCCGAGACCAGACCATGCAGTCGAATACGCTACCACTACGCCACCGAGGCAGTCAAACCAGTGAAAGTAAGGAATAAACGATTATTATTGCCGATGCATTTACCAATACATGGATATAGATGATAATAGGAAATCCAATTGGATAATGGAATCTTAATATCGATGTTTTCGAGACCCAAACACCTGGCTAGAGTTTTTTACGTTACGTAGTCTTTCTGTCATTTTTCATCCGCCTCTTATCGAAGCCTTCCGAACAATAGCCAATTGTTTTGGTCATTTCTAAGAGTATATAAAACATTAGACCACGAATTTTGGAAACAATTCATTTCCTCGTGTTACGAAAGCAAAATATCAAATTTCTTCTGTTTCAGCTTCCAGTAATATTGTTCAGCTAGACTAATAATGTCAAATCGGCCAAACGTGTAACGTCGACTGCTGTGATATTCATCAAAATACTATATAAGTAAAGATCTACAATGCAAAGTAAGTTAAAGTTTTATGTTACACAAATAATGTCATAAATATGTATGAATGTCCCTCCTTTACGCAATTCATAATGAAGATTTACTAGGAAAAGGTTTTGAAAACGTAGTTACCTTTTTTTTGATATAATTTATATGAATAGTGCGAATCGTGACTTTGGACGGGAAGTCAATTTTACAAATAAACATATTAAAGCACAATACTTTAGTGCCTTCAAAATTATTATTTACAATTTTTGTAAATAAATAAACTATTAGACTACCCATTATGTGTTAGTATTTTGTTCTTGCTTTTTTAAATCTGTTCTAAATAATTCATCGCAGCACACCCAAAACTAAATGATATTTCAATCGGTAGATTATACGTTTCCTTCAAATTCAAAAACATTAGGTTGATAACATTGTACATTGCAATCCTTTCAGAAATACTCATCTTTACGACATTTATGTCGTTATCAGCGGTAGTTTACAGCTACAAAACAAAATATTTCTCTCAAAGCTTGGACTCAGAACCTCCCATCTCCATTCTGTACGCCCGCGACAAGAACAGTGACAAAGTAACAAACAGTTGTTTGACCGAAATGTATCCACGCAACTTATACAAGTATCCGCTCCGAATCGATAGGAACGATATCCCTTGCATCATTCATTGTGTACTTAAAAAGTTCGGCATAATGACAAACGACGGGTATATTAATATAAAGAATTACTACAGAAGAGTACAGGCCATTCATAGGTATGATCCTAGGATCCTCATTTCAGACGTCGGAGAGACTTGCGCTCAGAATATTAATGGAATGAATTTGGATCATGATGTATGTAAGAAGGCGAAGGTATTTAATGACTGTACACAATTGTATGCAGTTTCGTATCGAGATCCTGAAGAATTTATGAAGTAGCTACCAGCCTGTATATATTAGACGTATTTATTTTTATATTCTGTTTAATAAAACTCTAAAGACCTTTTCCTTTTTCATTTGGTGGTCCCTAAGAACCAAATCTGTTAGCATATTATGCAAATTAAATTTTGTTTCTGCTTCGCGTTTTGGGAACCTGGTTGTGTTTATTATAACAATTTAGTACTGAAATATCGTTAAACATAGCTAAAGTTTTTCTTCCCATTAAAATTTTACTAGTATTAAATTAAGTACTGTTTTGCACTATCATGACATTGTATAACCCAACAGTGGGTGTATTGGTAGCCAAAAATACTTAAAGCATTTAAATTTTAGTTATTTTTTTTTTAATTTTCAGTAAACTGCAAAGTTTAAATTCTTCTTCAACTATAAATGTTTACCTGAACACAACAATCAGAAAATACAGCAATGTGGTAAAAAGCTAGAGTTCACTAATATCCTTTAGGACAATTTATCCTTAAGGACAAAATAAGGATATCTGGAACCAGCAATAAAGAACCATAAAAGCAGTGTAAACTTTTTCAATATTTTATAGAATTTACTATATTAAGGACAAAATATTCAGAAAGTATATAATAAAAAAATTGCTGTAATATTACCAGTTACTTGTGTTGCGCTTTCTTCAAAGTTTCTAATTTTCGTTTATTATTTCAATTAAAAGACAAATGTCTTTGTTCGAGACGGTTAAATGATAATATCTAGCAAATGGTGCCATGGGAAAATTCCCATGGCACCATTTGCTAAATCGACGGTCTCTAAACTTCACATTATAAAAAAATATGTAAATGTACTCAATTTATGTGAAATAAATCATTTTATTTCAAATGTCTAGACTTGTTAACTTTGTTGAAACCTTCTCAAAGAATATTGCCAGAAAAATCTGTTGTTGCATTCAAGAATCGTGTTGTTTAATCAACGAAGTGGTTTACTGAGAACTCTTTCTAGATAAGACACGCTTCTTACAGGTCTCGACGTTGCTAGATATTATCATTTAACCGTCTCGAACAAAATATCTGACGAACATTGTGTTGGTAAATTGTTTTGTTTCATTGTGTTCCCTTATGAACAGAATTTCTCCATATTTAAGTGCTAATGGTGTACGCCATTTTCGCATTTTTTTGAATATTATGATGATATATGTAGCAATGTTCTTTATGCATTCCCTGCTTGTTTTATAAGTAAACGTGTTGTATTCAATTTTAAATTATTACCTTCAAAATGTAGTTTAAAAGAATTTATTTACCTGTGCCTATGTTCCAGTAATTCATATTATGCAAAAATATGCATACACATATTACTTACACCATATATAGTGTTATGTAAAACTTGGACACATTTCAGAAGCGTTATGTAAAGAACTACAGGCTTAGAATAAAGCGCTTGTCGTCGAGTAGGTGTACATCAATAATCATAAACTCAGTTAATTGTCTTTACAAAATGGTGGTAGCGTATACTAATCAGAGGTCATCACGGATTTGATTAATGTAAACATATTATACATATACAGATTATGTACTGTAATAAAATTCATTAAAAACATACATCGACAGAAATACAATACTATAAAGTTTAATATCCTTTATGTTGCCTGTCATAATTATAATATTAAAACCGTTCCTGAACCATTTTATAATATGAATCCATACTTCATATTATAAAAGCATCTAAATTTAACCGTAACTTTCTCTGTATGACCGGTTTTCATGGTCAAACCCCTGCACGAATTTCAATGCCATTTGACACGGAGGTAATTTGATTCTTGTGAAAGTTCATTGGCTATTTTTTGCTGCGATTACCAACAAACAAGCGAGCGGAGTTAGTCCTAGATAATACTGCTGGGTTTAGTATTACTTAGTACTTCATCGTCACCTCTAATAGTTCATTACTGGACATAGGCCACTTCTTAGAAAAGATGTTTAGGCCTTCTCAATATCCTTGGCTACAAGGATTGCATATGTTTCTACTTTTTCTCATAGTATTAAATTTCTTCTAAGGCACTAGGATCAATATAATCATTATACAATAATTTTACATACATTCATTGATTGATAGCATAATTATTAAAAAAATAATAAATAAATAAACTGCGTTACTTTTACGTTATGAAATAAACTATTACATTATTATAAAGCTATAGTCAATTTGTGTTGGGAAAAAGGGTTCCAAAAAATTTTGGTTTCTCACTAAAGCTTAAACGTGGATAGTCAGGATTTTGAGCTTAATCAATGCGTCACTATTTTTTTAACGAGAATGAGGTATATGTGTGTGTAATTACTACAATGACATATATTTTTCATTTTTTTCTGTTTAACCCTATTTTTCTAGATGTTCAGTAACGTTCTCGATATGATGTATTTGTTTTTATTTGTATTATACTGTTTCTTTTAATTTCTTTTCAGAGCTAGTATTCTTTACACTACTGATGGTTTGCTCCTCATATGCACGTATATCAGTAATGTATGCGCATGAGAAGCTCAGTGATATGGTAGCAGAACAATGCTTGAGTGAAATGTATCCGAAATTCAAACGGATTGAGATCCAAGAATCGGACGAACCCTGTATTATTTTCTGTGTCCTTAAGAAGTTCGGCATCATGAGCCCTACAGGAGTTATCAATTTAGAAATTTATAGGTAAGGAAATAACTGCAGTCTATTTAAAAAAAAAAGATCTAAATCACTCTATGTCGCAATCAGTACATAAATTAACTAACGAATTTAGTCAAGCTTTTTGAGTAGAATTTAAAAAAAAAAAAAGACTTTTAGTCTCATGAAAAGGCTCAAATGGTACGCTTTTGAAGCCTTTTTAAGATACAGAAATCTCCATTTTGTTTCACTGTTCGAGGAAAAAGGAAGAAAGGAATAGGATTTGCAAACGATTTCCGGAACAGTAACAGGAGGTTAGTATGTTTTCAACAACTGTAAAGTTACATTACGAAGCTTTAGCGTCAGTTTTGCATATCCTGTGCATTATTAAGCCCAACTTTAACAAAGAAAACGGCTAGAATATGATGATGATGACCTTTTTTTTCTTTGTTGAAATGGTTATGATTACAAATGAAATTGTGCGTAACGTGCTTATTTTTACTTTTATACAACAATTTTTGTTCGTAGACACATGTTCTGATGTTATTTTCTCCATGCCAACTCAAAAAAACTTGACAAAGTAAATTATAAATATTTGATTCCAGAAAACGCGTTCAAGTTGCTCATCAATTAGATCAAAGAAATTTAGTAAGCGATTACGGAGGCACCTGTATGGAGAGCGCCGAAGCAGCACAACACAAGCAAGATGTGTGCAAAAAAGCCAAAGTGTTCAACGACTGCACACATTTGTACAAAATCCTATTAAAATAAAACATTCTTTTTGTGTACCTAATCTATCATTTCTCCAGACGACGACTAATTCACTATTGCGGGCTGAGGTTTTGTGTCCATTAATTAATCAGATTCTGTGGCCGAAGTAATTTCTTTGACGCCTGAAGCAAAAACTGTGGTGAAATATAACCACGACTTGCCCCAACTAAAGTTTTGTTTGATAAACATTAACCTCGTTTCTCATTTCCGCTGTAATTTATGGAATAATTTTCAATTATAAAGAAAATTGGGCATTCCAAAGTTCTGGACGGCTTTTATAACAAACAGGTAATATTTTAAGAAACTTTTTTTACATCTGGCAACTTGATAATAAATTGGGAGCAAAAAAACGGTATAACAATATTGGCAGCTAAAGAAAACACTTATACATATCAAATCAAAACTTTTGAAATGATTTACCCTAATAATTAACAACGATTAATGACCAATTTGCGATGAACTAAACATTAAAATTGACAAAGTAAATTATAAATATATATAAGGAGTAAATTATATATAAGGAGGCGCTCGTAGCCCAGTTGCACTCGGTGATTAGAAACAATCACCGAGGGTAAGCAACGATGGCGCGGTCAGTACCTGGATGGGTGACCGCTGGTGGCATGTTACCATGAGCGTCTCCGTGATTCGGAGGTCACGTTAAGCAGTCGGTCCCGGTTGTTATCGTACGATAACAGTCGTGAAGCTTAGTTGGAGGCCTTCGGGCGGCTTAAAAACATCCAACGGCAAGATTTACGTAGCCACAACGTATTCTTGCCAGTCCCCAACCCGCACTTGGCCAGCGTGGGGATGTATGGCCTTAACCCTCTCCTGAGAGGAGACCCAAGCCCAGCAGTGGGACATTATGGGTTGTTGTTTGTTTGTTTAAACATTAAAAATGAATTACAAAAATACATTCGTGTGCATTACATTAACGAAATTAATTTAAACAGATGCAAAAGACTTTCTGCGTAGTAAATTCATTTTATATAGCACATCTGAGTGGCCTTTAAATTTTATATGGAATTTTAATGAGGGATTATGAAGAAAAATCTTCTCAGAATCTGCTCATAGCCCAGTTGCACTCGGTGATTGGAAACAATCACCGAAGGCAAGCAACGATTACGCGGTCAGTACCTGGATGGATGACCGCTGGTAGCATGTTACCATGAGCATCTCCGTAATTCGGAGGTCACGGTAAGCAGTCGGTCCCGGTTTTTATCATACGATCACAGTCGTGAAGCTTAGTTGGAGGCCTTCGAGCGGCTTAAAAACATCGAACAGCGAGATACATAGCCACAACGTATTCTTAACAGTCACCACACACACACACACTTGGGGACGTATAGCCTTAACCCACTCCTGAGAGGAGACCCGAGCCCAGCAGTGGGACATTATGGGTTGTTGATGATTGATTGACTATGACATTGCTATAATTTATCACAAAAGACCAATTTAAAATGATAGCATCGTGATGTCGTGTTTCTTTGGTAAGTACGAGATAGGAGGCCCAATGATACAGGAGCATCTCAATTGGCCACCATAGTGTAGATCCCATTGCTGCATTGTCTACATTCGCAACACTGTAAAAAAAAAGTATATAACTGTTATATCAGTTGTCTAGTACTCATAATACAAGCTCTGCTTAGTTTGGGACTAGATGGCGTTGTGTGTTAGATGTCGGAAATATTTATTTATTTATTTACTGTTATGGTGACTACTCTTGAATTCCGCTCATACTTTCCATCAGGCAGAGTAGAGTCAAATTGGCAGGGCCATACATAAAAAAACTATTTAATTGACCAGTACTAAAAAACTACGTTGAAGAGTATGATTCTAAGAACCCGTAGAACAAGAAATAGGTTCTGATAAAAAGGTAAGTAAATACATATTAGTTGACAAATTATTTTCTCCAGCTAATTTTCTCATTACATTTATTTGGTTTCCCCGTAATAACTTCAAAAAGGAAATTTTGTTTTAAGGTTTCTGCCTTAGAACGACATAATCAATCTTGTGCTTTCCTGTTACGGAGAAATATGATTAAAAGGTGAAAAGTTATTTTTATTTTTTAATAGAAGAAAAGTTCCTTTTAATTATTTAATTACTTTAATATGTTAATCTTGCTATTTAGACTATTTGAATATTTTAGAGAGAAAAGTTGCTTTTAATTATTTAATTATTTTAATATGTTAATCTTGCTATTTAGACTATTAGATTATTTTAGAGACCGTTATCTTTATCTTTAGATTTTTTATTTAAATCACTCATTTATATGAAAAATACAATTATTCCTGTCTCAAACAATTTTAGAGATAAGAAACACTTAATTAAAGTGCTTCTATATAAAACAGGCTTAACAAAATCTGAAGCTATTTGAAATTCAAATTTCAAATCCTTTAAAGGAAAGCTAAAAACCATTTTTTAAATAAAAGCAATTTTTGTCTTAAAAGCGTTACCCTGTCGTGTTTTAAAAGATAAGAACCGTAACATCATTCAAAAGCCTGCTTTAGTAATAATGAAAACTCTGAAAGATTTTAGATCAGGAGATTACAAGTAATCGTATTACATTAACAGTTTTATTTCGTAATATTTGCGGGTTCCGCTCTAGTAGGGCTTTAAATTAACTTCATTAATTCAAGAATGAGTAGTGTTCAAAATTTTGTTTGGTAGGTATATTAAGTAAGTATTATGTACACGATTGTTTCTGTGTAATTACATATATTTTTTAATATGTCTATCTGCACTTACTTATTATACAAGTAATACAATCTTCACTACTAGTTTAGATTCAGATTTAGTGGGAGAATTTTCAGTTATTAATATTATTTTTTAATTACTTATTTATCTTTATTATATATACAAAGTAAAATGGTACAACAGAATCAGTCACAGAGTATGTATAACAATTGGCGGTCTTATCGCTCACGGCGATTTCCTCCAGAAACCATTATTATTTTCTTAACCAACAGTTTGAGCTGGACAGTCATTTAAATAGACATAATATAATAATATGTCTTATAAGTCCTCACAAGGACATTTTTTTTCTGAAACATATCATCTTAACAAGGAAATTACTTCAATGATCAGGATTTAAAAATGGCATTGGCGTTTGGATGGAAAACCAGTCAATTTAAACAAATTAATAAGAAAAAACATTTTACTTTGATTCATTAATTTTATTCTCACACAATAGTAAAATATTTTGATTTGATATTTGTAAAGATATTTGTAATTAAAGAATATCAGACTGCTACAAGATTAACCTGAAAAAGAGAACATCAAAATTAGTGCAAAGATTTCGCCACCAGATATTTTGAGGAACTTAGGCACTAAAAAGTTAAACACTTACAAAATCTTCCTTCTTAGCTAGTTCAACCGTTCTCACCTGAATATCAGTTTTTACATAGAGCGACTGGCATCTGACCTCCGCAACCCTGAAGGTGAACTTAATTCGAAGGCTGAACCTGTTGTCAGTATATTTGAGGGCACTGACTTCCCAATAACGATTGCCATAGATGTTCATGACAACCGGGACTGACGGCTTAACGAGTTCTCCGAGGCACCGGCGGGAAACACCCTTGCTGCCATTAAGAATTTTTTGTAAGAAAAACCCAACAGCAGATCGACCCGGGAATCGAACCCGAGACCTCTTGATCTGCAGTCGCTTACGCTAACCACTAGACCAATGTGGTATTAAACACTTACAAAAATAAGTCTTAAAAGAAGACTTTAAAGGTAGGTAAAATTACACCCAAAAATACTTCCTTCCTAAAGAATACTTTATGACCAGCAAAAGGTTAGTAAAAGATATTAATGATGATAAATGTGAAACAGCATGTCACTAGGCCGCCATAGTGTAGGTCACCATTCTGCATTGTCTGTTTTCAAAATGCAAGCCCCCACTCTTGGTTTTTATTCATGCTTTCCATCAGGCAAAGTAGAATCAGTTTGGAAGGCTTTGAAAAATTGATAATGACTCACAGTATAAATATCTATAGAAATTAAAGAAATAAATGAAGTTACCACTCAGCAGTTGAGAGATGACAAACATCGCGATCTTCTGTATCCAACACCAAATAGAACAGCCCTTTTTCTGAGGTTCTTCTTCTTCCTCTTCCTCACCTTCAGCTTTTGTGGTTGCTGGTACTGTGGTCTCCTCTTGACATAACACGAAACCTACGGAGAATGTCAGATAGAGGACTATAAGCAACTGAAAAATTTTTTTGGACATCATTTTTGTAATTGTTTTGGTATTGTCTGCATGTGCGTTTTCAAAAGCGAATAAAATGTAATGAACGAATGATTTTGGTTGTCTTAATGGCTCGTAATTGTACTGCTGTCATTTTGATACCGATCTGTTATGCATTATACTCTCAAATCATATGTATTATAATAATTATGTCTATAAAATTATGTGTACAGTAATCAAAATTATCAAGTACCTGTATTATAGATGTAGATAAAAGGAAATTATTTATTCATCAGTAATTTCAGCCACTGTTACCTCAAATAATGGGAAACAGTGACTGAAATTACTGATGGATAAATATTATATAATGCGTGGTTACTTATTGTCGGACCAAATGTTTGTATAATCTGCAAACATTTGTTTCGGAGTTTGGGTGTTTTCTATTTATAGTATATTTATATATTTATTTATATCAGTTCTGCTTAGTTTGGGACTAGGTGACGTAATTTCAGTTGTTCAGAATAGTCATATTATTATTTTATGTTATTTTCGACATCACGTCAAGGTCGACCGATTATTTATACATTTATATGTTAAACGAGCATATCGCTTGATAGTAAGCGATGATGATACCCGCAACACCAGAGGCGTTACAAGTACGTCGCCGGCCTTTGAGGGATGGAGAGGGAGATGAGGGGAGGGGTTGGGGTATGGGCCTCCAGTAACCTCATTCACTCGGCGAAACACAGCGCAGGCGCTGTTTTATCTGTGAGGTCATGGTATCACTCCGGTCCAGCCGGTCCATTCGTGCCATAGATGACTGCCTCTGTGGCGCAGCGGTAGCGTATGCGACTGCTGTTCTTGAGGTCTCGGGTTCAATTCCCGAGTCGGATCAAATGTTTATATGATCTACGAATGTTTGTTTCGGAGTTTGGGTGTT
Source organism: Hyphantria cunea (assembly GCA_003709505.1). Lineage (NCBI taxonomy): Eukaryota > Metazoa > Arthropoda > Insecta > Lepidoptera > Erebidae > Hyphantria > Hyphantria cunea. The sequence continues at coordinate 4,502,081 of PKRV01001177.1, forward strand.
TTCTATATATGATATGTATGTATTTACAAAAAAAAAAGTATATATGTATTTAAATCAGTTGTTTCGTACCCATAATACAAGCTCTGCTTAGTTTGGGACTAGATGGCGTTGTGTGTAAGATGTCTGAAATATTTATAAAAAATTATTTATTATAGATGTAAATCAGTATGAAAGAAGACTGACTACAAGCAACTGAAAAATTTTCTTGGACATCATTTTTATAATAGTTTTTATATTGTGTATATATGCATTCATAAAAGCGAATAAATTCATACATACATCCGTTAATAGCATATCTAGTATACGGAGATTAAAATGTAACTTATTTAGATAAGTATGTATAATTTACATACTACGTATTAAGTACTTTTTTTTCTCTCTCTCTCTCTCACCTTTAAGTAACACTTTACAATTGAATATATTTTGAAAAAATAATATCAGCTAATACGTAAAACTTTACATGACTTCCTTAAAACTTTTACACATTTGTTTTTCCAAGGAATATGTTTTTATCACATGGGCTGAAAAAACTGTTAAAAAAATTAAACCTATATCAACATTTTAGTCTGTCAATGTACTCTGTATAATGTAGCCTTCGGCATGAATGGGCCGACTCGATTGGAGTGATACCATACTTCCCCCTACCCGTCCCCATCCACCAAAGGCCGTCAACGCACTTGTGACGTCTCTGGTGTAGCGAGTGTCCTTGGGTGGCGGTAATCGTTTACCATCAGGCGATACGTCTGCTCGTTTGCCTCTTATTCCATAAAAAATGCACCAGTACTTAATGAGATTAGCGCGTTCAACCAAGCAAAAACTTTTTAGCTTTGAAATATTAAGTTTAAATTTTCATCACCTACAGTCTACTGTTGAATATATTTGGAACAGGATTTATTTCAGGTTTTCTTTCCATTTAGAGGGCTATTGTACTGTACAGTTTGCTCCCTAAGTTGCCTCCTATGATTTGTTTTACATACACGTAAACATACATATATTCAACACGTAACTATGGAACATAGATAATGGAATTCAAAGTTCACTACAGCTATTTTAAGTAGGCCTCCATCAAGCGGTGATATAGCGCTCCAAAACAAAAATACATCCCTGTCAAAGTCACGTATTTTATCTAAGTAAAATTCTCGCAGAAAATTTATAATTTAAAGTATTGAGTTTGTATAACAACATATACAAACAGTGACGTACATCGCAAAGATCCGGTAGAGTAAAATATTGTTATTACGACATAAACGTGCCCCTATTGCCATATTAACCATGACCAGCCCATGTGAGACGTCATTACTATTGACGTCATGTTTTAGTAACTACGTTTCGCCCAAGCAACCTGTGACTAGTCAAATATTAGTCAAGTGACAGACCTTCAGAAAAAATTTCCGCAACAAAATTTCTATGTTAGTTACTAGCTTCCGTTTATTAACATACTAGCTAGCCTATGTCCTTCCTTAAGAGTCAAACTATATTCATGTCAAAATTCATTGAATTTAGTGCAAAACTTTCACAGACTGACGGACAACGATACATTCGAATTAATAACATTAGTATGGATTATACTCAAGACACTTGTAAGCTGTCCAACCGAGTACTGGTGAAGGGGAGGGGGTAACAACCATCGATTTGTCTCTTATCAGGAATACTACTCCCTCCCTTTCACCTGTACTCAGTTGGAGAGCTTAATATTATTGTTTTATGCCCCTGAATCTTACTAAAAAGGTGTCCTGGTGGTATAGATAACCCATCAATTTTCGACACGGACCCGTAGTTTAACACGATACATCGCTCAAAACAGATACAGAAATAAATTCTAAGCAAATAAATATTTATTGAAGTAAATAACAAAAGTACAAAACAGAAAGTTGTTCCATTACCATTATTCATCAACTTTCCTTAGTGGTGAGGCTTCATTTTAATATGAACAAAGAATTGCTTTGACTTGAGAAATATAAAAGTTAACAAGAGTCTCAATTTCTTTTATTAAATTATTGATTATATCCTTCAGTTACGCAGGTTTTCTAAAAAACTACCTCTAGCAAAAGAAAAGAATTACAAAATTAACATACAATATCGACATTTATATTAATATTTTTTCTCTTTTATCTTCTTCTTCTTCTTCTGATGAGATGGCAACGTGCTAATCAGCTATTTCTACCAACGTCAATTATTTAAAGTCTTCAAATCACAAGTTTTCGAGTCTTTAAATTTTCGTGATGAAATAAGAACTGTCTTTCAAAAAAACAAAAAATAAAACTTTTTCTCATTTATCGATCCAGTACTACACAGAGAGTAGATAGAGCCTATAATATCTGTTAACCATAATATAGGCCTTATAGGCATGACAAATATATATAATACACACCTAACTAAATATAAAAACTAAAATAATTATGTAAAGATACGTAATCTTTACATAATACAAAATGAAGTATCATCCGTAACAGTTTTCTCAGATCTTTTAAACAACTTAACGGATTTTATTGGAGTTTTCTACAATAGATAGAGTGATTCTAGGGGATGGTTTATATGAGTAGTACCTGCATATTATAGTAGATAATATGCAGGTACTAGTCATGTGGTGGGAGAAGGGAAGGTGGGAGAGCCACGCTTCGACATGCATGGGCCGGCTCGACCGGAGTGATACCACGTCCTCACAGAAAGCCGGTGTGAAACAGCGCCTGCGCTGAGATTCACCGAGTGAGTGAGGATACCGGAGGCTTATAATCCAACCCTTCCCTTCATCCCCCTCCCCTTCCCCAAGGCTGACAACGCACTTGTAACGCCCCTGGTGTTAAAGGTGTCCATGGGCGGCGGTAATCGCTTACCATCAGGTGATACGTCTGCTCGTTTGCGCCCTATTCCACAAAAAATAAAGATAATACTCGAGAATTTCAAAGACTATCAGATGTGGCCGGGCCAAGTCGCACAGGACTAATAATCATTCCAGGCTAGGAACTTATTCCAAACTTACGTTTAATAATCTTCAAGCTAAACTACATTTAGACAATACTAAGCATATAAATTACAAGCTTTATAAAAAGCAATCTGATCATTAAATCACATTTCCTTTCATCTTTCTTATCACTGATATCAATTTATCATCTAAGCCCAAGTCAAATACAAAATCTTTATTGCTAACTAAATAAAGATACGTTTTGGGGTATCATAAAATCCGGTAGTTTGACGCCACTAGGTTTGTTTTATGACGTAAATAGGACTAAAATCAAAATTGAGAATATACTTACGCTACTGAATAGAGTATATTATGTACATATGATAAAAGGAACAAACAACATTAAATAACCATTAATAAAATTCAACAACATCGTAACATCTACGTACCGTTGACACCCCAAGGACATAAACAAACAACACACGGTTACGTATTCAATAAACCATCTGGCCTTATTGAAACTAAAAAAATAACACAAGCGAACAGTTTCGCAACAATGAGAATTGTTCTATTTTCGCAAAACAATGAGTTTCTTATACGTTTTATAAGCTTTAAACGAGATATTTTCGGAAATGAATTAGTCTTTCTGTTAAAGTGAATACAGGGTGTGAAGTACTTGGACCAAAACGGTCTTAGTAATAACAAATATTCAGTTTTGGATTTATTTCTGTTCGAATTTACGTGTGAGTAAATATATTTTTGATTTCAATTTAAATGTTTGTTGTTTGATATTTCATCAACAACCCATGATGTCCCACTGCTGGGCTCGGAGTCTCCCCTCAGGAGAGGGTTAAGGCCATACGTCCCCACGCTGGCCAAGTGCGGGTTGTGGACTTTCAAGACTACGTTGTGGCTACGTATAATCTTGCCGTTGGATATTTTTAAGCCACCCAAAGACCTCCAACTAAGTATCACGACTGTTATCTTATGATAACAACCGGGACCGACTGCTTGACGTGACCTCCTGCCACTGCCACCATCAGTCACTCATATCCAATCCAATCCAGTGATTGTTTCTAATCACCGAGTGCATGAGGGCTATGAGCGCCTTTGCTTTGCTTGATATTTATTGCTTATATAAATACCTTGCTGTTGAAGCTTACAATTTTTAGTTTATACATAGAGATTTATCGCAGTAAAGTGTAGCCTAAATTCATGCTCAAGAATCTTTAATCACTAAATATATCAATCAAATGAAATAGGTACGGCGTTTTAGCCACTACAGACAAACGACCATAGAAACAACCAAACAGACTTGGATACAGCATAGATGTACAGGTTGCAACAATCATCATCAATCCATACTGTTAAGCTCGGGTCTTCTCTCAGGAGAGGGTTAATGCAATATTGTAGATATAATATTAATTTAGGTTCGTATCAGAAATCCTGTAAATACTATAAAACATTTTTAAGTTTAGGTTAATTCGTGATTTTCAATAACTAAATCATATACTAAAACGCAATATTTTTTTATAATGATGATGTTAGTATATTATAGGGTTGATTTTAGTGAAAGTGTGGTAGTTTAACAATATTCAACAAATATTCACATTTTGTAATATATATGAATGACTGAAACTTACATGTAGACTCATAGTATTTCGATTATAATGTCAGACATACCCTCATCGCTTACACATCCTGTCTCACAGCCTCAAATACAAAGAAAATACACACCCTCACATACATATAATCACATCTACACACACACACACACATTTTTTCTTCTTGTCTTCAAAAAGGAACTGTCAACTCTCACATATTCTCTCATCATTTTTTGAGTCAGGGCTGTACAGTGTTATATAATCCACTTTTTGTTACGATAAAGAATTATTACTATTTAGTATTATAAAATATATCTTACCATTAGTTATTTATCTGTTTCTCGCCTATGTCATAGATTCAAAATTTTAACTACTTCCATTATCTATATCCTTTTGTATTCTTTTAAAATTTAATTTCTCATAGAACCAGTTACGTAATGGTTAGTTCAATTTACTGAGAAAACCTGACATATTATTATAAACTAATGTACCTTTTTCACTTTTTCTGAGGAGATTTAGATCAGAAACTGTAATTCGTGATAAAGCTTCGATATTTACGTTAATTCTCTAAGGATTTAACAATTCTTTTGTTAGGTTCTTCGAGGCATCCGCTGCTGATATAGGCGATGCTGTTTTGATAGAATTTTACCAGAGTGTATAGAGAATTGCACCCTTACAAAATAGATTAAAATTATAAATCTTGTATTTAGTTTATACACATTCGTGTTAATTTTGTTGTTCTAAAACTAAACTAGATATCACTAAAAGTGAGTTTTAAAAGTAAAGAATTGACTAAAATTAAATATGTCACACTATAAATGGACGTTATCTTAATATATTCACTCAAAAATAGCATTTTGAAAATAGTTGAACTAAAATAAGAGAATAGAAGATAATTTGAGAAAAATTTTAGAATTAGCATCATTTTCTAAATCGTTAAGTATATATTTACACTAAATGTACGTCTAGCAGTACATGAATAATATTGAAAAATAATATTTGTTTGCCAGTAGCATATACTGGTTGTAAGAGAGAGTTAATATAGTTTTGAAAAGACTGGATTAGGTTTTTAGACCGAAATTTATATCACATAAGGTGGTGCTACATCCTAAAAGTCTGGAAAAGTTTTGTTCCATTTACTATTATTTTCCCTATATTTTTATCTTTAACCACACTATAGACGGGCACAGGCTTAATAAATGATAGTAAGCAAAATATGGTTGTTACATGCCTATCTTAGTTTCACTGCACGCATGGCTTAGTGATTCAAGTTACGCCGTTTTTTACTCAGCTCATTGCTCAAACTTCACATGGGACAACACTATATGTGATACATAAAACTATTTTCTGAATCTGGGTGTTCTTTGTGTCCGTTTCGTATATGTTTGTGCAGTGCCCCGCGACACAGAATTTATTAATGTTGTGGCAGATGTCTTTAAAAAATGACCAACACCTCCAGGATGTACGTATTGGTGTATTCTCGATTTTATAATATACATAAACAGTAAACAGCCATTTACAAAAACCACCTTTTCTTGCTACATTTGAAATTCTTAAATCAATTTTTAAATTAATTTGTCATTCGTCATGGGTCATTTCTATTTCTTAATAATAGACAATTTAATTAATAAAGCGTTAAAAGTTATTTAGATACTAAAATAGAAACCGTTTGCCATAAAGGTGTGCTTATAGGAGACAGTGATGGATTACAGCGACACCACCCCCAACAGAAGCGTTCGTAGACAGAAATGAAAATCAATAATGAATAAAAGATACTATTAATCTGTCCTTAAGTAAGAAATTGGTTTCGATTAAAAGCTTTATAGTCTGCGATAACTTTATGAATGTAAATCATAGAACACCAACCACCATGAAATATTGTTAGCTCATTAGCAGGAGGACTTAAATGAAATGGACATTGGACAGGTACAACCTTTGAAAGAATCGATACATGTTTTAGAAGATCGCTGTTGTTTGAACAGTACAAGAAACAAGAAAAACTGTGAGATCTATTTTCTTAAATTGTCATATCATCATCATCATCATCAGCCTATCACAGTCCTTTGCTTGACATAAGCCTCTCTAATTGCATGCCACTTAGTTCGATCCATGGCTTCTCGCATCCAACTCCTGCCAGCCATCTTGCGCAAATCATCATCGCAAGTATCGAATCGTATGGTATAGAATCGCAGTAATTCTACACTAAATTTCATTGAAATTAAAGTACCGCTTTAGCCTGTAACTCTCTTTGACTGTCTGCCTAGACAGACAAAGATAGTTACTTTTAAATCCACAATATTGGTATGGAACTATAGATATATAGATTTAACCTTGTAGTAGAAAATGTTACTAACTCCGCTGTTAGTTGACTTATTTTCTCCCTATTACTGACTTAATTTGATTAAAATTCAGCATTTTCTTGTTTTAATAAATGTCTAAAAATAATTTTAAGATTGATATTAATTTTATTGATTGAAAAAAGCTTCATTTTTGAATATATGATTTCTGTTAAGTGTGTTTTATAAAATAATTTTCTTTCACCACACTCCTGCTCATTAAAGTCAAAATCAAAGTATCTATCTCCATGACAAATTTTAATGAAATCTGTGCAACGGCTTAACCGTGAAAGCGTGACCGACAGAGTTACTTTCTAATTTATAATTTTATTATGGATTATACGAATATTGCTGTAATATTAAATGCACAGAATCATTTTAATAGCCCTGAATGGTTAATATTATGGGTAAATTGTCTGCTGATAATTCGTGATCGAATCTAGATACTTTTAACTCTTAAAAATACTTATATTTACTTTAATTAACCACTATGATATTGATTATTAAGTATGGCTTCTTAGGTATCAAGCTTGCTCATCCAGCCAAAATAAAAAATGGTATCTAACTAATACCCACATTTAGTAGAATGTCAAAAGCGACATTACGGCATCATATTTTCTGTGCCAAATAAAAGCATATATCATGTTTTTTGCTGCTAGAGCCGCTCACAATTCCACGTAACTATTAATCTTTATAATTATTTAATATCCGCTATATACAATGTTCACGACAAAATATTTATATATTCCAACTATGAGCCTTTCTTTCATATTACTTGAACTAGGTTGGGATCGGTTTTAAATGTACTATGTTGCGACTAAACTTAAACATATATCTTTAAACTGTACTAGGAAATATCAAAGTTCTGAAAAAAGACCCTCTGGTATTTGTATTTACGGCTCCAAATGACCGTAATATTTGCCACAAATGTTCGCATATAAAAAAACATATCTCTGAGTACATAAAGTTGTATTCGTATTCTTTGCAAATCATTTGGTAAATTCTGTAAATTAAGTTTTAAAATTATTCATTTTTTACAGTATCATGCAGCTATTACAGATCATATTATTCTTGGCTCCATTTGTTTCGGGGTTCAGAATGCAACGATCTTTGGGCACATTAGTTGATTTTGCGGATCCTAAGGTAAGTTTAGGATGTTGTTATGGCAAAAGCCTTATCATAAACTCAAAGCAAATATAAATGTATAGAGAAAGAGATTATGTAGTAGGCAAACTAATATTAGTTTGTATTAAAACTTTTATGATATTTTACCAGGCCAGATTTAGAAGTTAATAACTGTATCACGTATGTTTTTTCCATTTTTTTGCTGTCGATTCAAGCTCTAACATAAAACTTCTATCATATCATGATTACTGAAACTCTCATAAAAGTATAAATGTTCCTAAACAAGGAAAAAGTTTACGATCGATTGAACTAAGAAAGTCTGATAGGGCAAATTTAGCAATACCGCAAGTCTATTCATGAAAACGGAACCAAAAAATCTTATCTTTTAGGTTCAAGGTCACTTAGATGCACTGGTTCGTATGGCACAGTCCTGCGTGATCAAAGTTCGAGCAACTCCAAAGGATGTGAGGGCCTACTTCACCAACTCATCCCCAGTTTCGAGATCTGGGCAATGTTTTGCTGCTTGCATGTTGGAACAAAGCGACGTAATTAATCATGGCAAGGTAAGACCCTTTTTGCTTTTGCGCTTTACAAGTATGTATACATTGGATATAGAATCAAAGCAGCTGACACAATTATTGGTATTGCGTTACTTATTAATTTTCTGAGTTTTTTCACTTTTTCATTTGTAGGTATATCTAAAGATTTTAGACTTACTATTTACTTTCACGAACAATGTTAGTCAAATTAACTTGAAATATGCCGTATATGAATCTATAAGTTTATCCTTTTCTACTTGATTTTTAAGTATCCGATATAGTATCCGGATCCGGATAGTATATAAGTTTTTAAATATGATTTCATTTAAGTTTTTTTATTCATTGGAAGTCGAGTCAGTGCCTGCAACGAAGTTAAATGCGGTAGAATATATTCTGAATATTTTCGGATAAAATGCGATATGACTGTATCGTTATTTTTGGTGAATACTTCACCACATCTACAGATCCCGCTATTTGTAAAAATAGCTTGTAAGCCGCTTTTCAAAAAAGATCGATAATAGTAGAATGAACCAAAGTAATAAATGAATGTAAATACATGTGCCATATTACAAATAATAATACCATAATCCGCTCTGAGCATTGTTAATACGTGGAAATCCTACTTAAATTAATGCGACAGTAACTCTGCCTGTCTATCTGTCTGTTTATCACTGACCTTTCCATAATCGTCAAACATACACGGGCAAAAACTAGTTATATATATATAAATATATATATAATATTTACTCCTAGGTAGTACAATAAAGAATGAATTACGTGGGAGGTTGTAATTTTTAAAGTTAACAACCCAAAAAATCGTAATTTCTTGAGCTAAGACTCGGGTAACAGCTATATACGAATTCATTAATATGTCAATATATGAAAATATGCTAGGATTCGAGTATGATCATTATCTAAGAATCTGTATTTTTTTTTTAATTCACAGGTTAACCGAGAACTCCTAGTTCACCTGGCCAGTTTAGTCAACGGCAAGAATTCTCGTGTAGTCCGCAAATTGAACACCGTATCTCGGCTCTGCCTCGATAGTATTGAGGGCATGTCGGACAGGTGCCAACTGGCATCTACATATAATGATTGCCTCAATGAAAATATGATAGAATTCGCTTTCCCTCTAGACATCGCTGAGGAAGCTGTGAGGAAAATGCCATTTCATTTAATACAGCCTAAGTGAGTACCTTTTTTGGACATCATCTTGTAAGACACTTCTGAAACTGTCTCTTTTTCTAAGTAAATTTGTTAATTTTTCATGCAGTTCCTTTTTAGTATATATTCAACTAATATTGTTTGTCAGTCCAAATGACACACGCTTAATAGGGGTTGGTTATGAATACATATCAAATTTCATCGTTGTCAATGCATAATGCTTTAGGAACCACTTACTTAGAGTTTACGATGAAATGTAATTTTTAAATTTCGCTTTCTTAGGGACAATGACAAAAGTTCCAACGCTCATCAATTATCTCATTTGAAAGCCTTTGAGCTTAGATTATTTTAACGTCCCCAAAATCATCATTGGGCTTGGTGACTTTAATAACGTCATATACTATCAGAGAGATTAAGCTTTACTTGCGATTATCTTGTCAGGATTCGGGTGAATGTTAATTTCAGAAATGTGTGCCTCACTCAATGAAGGCTTTCCCGATAAACCATCGTCCTAATCCGGAGATATTCGTGTAAAATCTTTAGAAAGCTGGCCAATCCGATTCACAATACGTGCTGAATTGTCTATTTGTAATCGAGAACTCCTAATATTATTCAGGATTATCTTACCCCATCAAAAAGTTCCTACTGTTTTCTTTGTTTAGGAGTTAATAGGTCTCGCTTAAATCACATATGCACATATCTTGGCAGCCTCTTTAAGAATGAAACACGATCAATCATGTTGATTTTCAGCATACCTAAGAAGAGAAACACTGGGGCTTAGTATATATCACCGCCTTGTCTTCTGTCAAGGTAAGCAGGATAAAAATGTCACCACAGTAACGTGTTGTGACATGCAGTTTATTAAAAGTAATTATTTATTTTGAATAACAGCTTTTAACTGTAACCAATTGATAGAAATTCTAGGCACAATCAACCTTAGTCAAGCCGACAACTCGATTATGCGGAACAAAATCTGTAATTTTACGTAAGATTTTGGTATAAAAGTAATAAATTTATTTATTTATTTATTCAATTTCTACATAAACAAGTTACAGGTTTGAAGTTATCGATGGTTTCCGTATTAAGCTCGAGGCTTGTGTCACGGCAACCAAATAAATATCCAGACTTTGCGAAATAAATGTTAGAGCTAATCAGTCTAAAAGACAATGTTACGAAGCCAGAATTACTAATTAGATTATTAATTTTCGAACAAGACAGTAGTGCACATCAACTCAATTTACTAAAAAGCTGATAGGATTTTTAAGAACGGTAAATATGTTATTAGTAGCCTGCCGATCAAATTCAGTCATTCTAGATTTGCGTTTTAGGTACATACATAAAATATAAGGGATCAATACATACCTGGCGCTTAAATTATTACCATGACTCAGCTCACACAAAATATTTTCTTACATTTTCTCATTACAATATTAAAATAAAAATGTATATAATTTTCAGGGCAAGTAATAAATACATCCATTTAAAAGATATCAGTTGCATGCTTATTAATTTCTTAATTAAACATTTACGTAACATTACTCATAAATATAATGCATGTCGTACCGACTATAAGTTAAATTTTAGGTAGAATTTAATTATCGTCATTAGTCATTTATATGAAATCGCCATACCTATTGTTTTTCATTAAAGTACGTACTACGTCCTTAGTGATTTGGACGTATTTTCGAATGAAACTATTTTGAATTGTGTTAAACTATTTAATAACTAAAGAATTCAGATTTTTCTATCTTTCAAACGATTAAGAAAGAATGATGGGACTTATATCCTCTATTAAAATAATCATTTAAAGCAAACGTAATGGTACAATTTTTTTCGGCGATGTGTCACATACATACCACGGATTTCACGTTAAGCTATCAATCCCGGTTGTCATGAAAACATTTGACAATCATTATTAGAAAATCAGTACCCCCAAATATTACTGATAACTTTTTTTTATCTGTGGACCTTGTACTCCCACGGGCCGACACCCCACCGGAGTTGGCGGCGGGGTGATATGTCGGAAACGAACCGTCAAACCCACAAGTGGCCGGCTGTTATTAATGCAACCGGACCCCTCCCAGTGCCTACACGCACTAACACGGGCACCATCTATATGTAAAACTTTTTTAGGTCACATAAATGTTACTAACAATTATTCTATCTTTGGATTCAGTTCGATCTAGGGTTGCGTGTGAAGGTCCGATAACAGTCGCTCCGTGGAAAAACAGATATGTTGGTAAAACAGGTTGAACGAGCAGCCCTTAAATTATCTTGGAAACAGTAAAGGCTAGGAAAGTGAGATATAACACCTCTTTAAAAAATTGGATAACAGAACGGTAACAATTTAATCACAACTATCACATAATTTATTTTGATCAATTATCACTATTTAAGCTAAGACTACGTTTCTCCAGTGATCCATAAACCCGTTCTTGATCGACGCTGTTGAAATGTCTGCAAGAGAGATTTCTGGAGTTGAAAAATTTAATTAAGCAAGTCGTTAGGAGTTCTAATTCCGAACAAAGGTTGATGACATACTTTCAAAATCTGTAATCAGTATGCAGATTCGTTTAGAGATATGACATTTGATGTTGAATATCTCTGAACTGAGTGAAAATAAAAGTCTTAGATTTTCTCTGAAGTAGATAGTTCTCACCATATATTCAGTGAGTAGGCAACTGTAGCAGGATCAAACTAAAATATATATTTTTAATTCATGTGTGATCTTTTTGTAGAGTAGGGTTTTGCTTCTACCATTTCTAATCAATTAAAGTCACAGGAAATTTGAAATTCAGAAGTACAGCTTTAAAACATAAGTTCGCCTAATACAACACTGAGTCGAGTGCTGCCTAAGGACCTAACTTTATAATGCTAAGTGGGTATTTAAAATTTATGAGCTTTAAAAGATCCGGCATTTTTTTTAAGTTTTCAATATATTTTTATACGTTTGTGTGTAGATATTTGATCTAAAAATAACTTTAATACTATCATAACTTATTATTTTTTTTATATGAAAATCTTGTTTATTCAAAATATTTTGTTTTGATTTAATGTCAAACTTATTTTTTTTATTTTACAAGGTTTTTTTTTAGTTTCGACTGCTCCGATGTTTTTCTGTATTCAAAACTTGCGAGTTATATTTGGACCAATTCCCGATTCCATTTGAACTTAAATTTGAAATATGATGACAATGCAATTATTTATAATAGGTACTATTATTAATCCAAAATGGCCGCCGTAACAAAATGGCGGCGTACGTATTTCTGAACTACCCATCCAGTATAGTAATCAAATTAAAGGGCTTAAAGGTTTTTTTTATTAACAAATAATCATGTTGTTTTTTTTAAATCTTTTTAAATGAATCACCTGTTGACTTAGATTAATAATATGTTTTATTTTGAGCATCGGGATATAAAAGAAGAAAAATATATGAGACAATTTTTCGATATTAAGTACGTTACAACTATGTCTTACACTCGCCTTGTGTCATTTTGATATCTTAGCGTGACAGCATAAACGATACTAGCTGTAGATTTATTTTTAGAAAGTATGAAAAATTTATAATGATTTTGAACAAATTTTGATAGATATGAAGATAAATATGTTAAAAAAACAAAATCTGGTACAGCATTTATTAGGATATATCAATATTTTTTATTTGTTCTCTTAAACAGCTCTTAATTCAAGATCCTCAAATATATAGTCATTTAAACCAGACCAGGGGTCTATTTTCCATGAACATAGAATAAAAGCAAGGTCTTATAATAAACGTAACTGAAAATATTTTAGACTCTGTATCTTATTTTTATTGTTATAAGCTTCTGGAAATAAGTTTGGCATTAGCAATTTATGTACATATCTATTATAATATTTGAGAAGGCAAAAGTGTATGCGTACCAGTTAATATAAAACACTCAACCTCTACTTGATAGTTAGTTAGCTTAAGTCATTTTGTCGATACCCTATAACCTACTTCCGCTTTTTCTGTATCACCCAATGGTTGACTGGCAGTGAATGCCGTAAGCATTAAGTCCGCCAATGCACCAAATGTACCTGATGTATAAATAAATAAATGTTCAAATAACTGATGTAGCAAAAAATAGAAAACTCCTGTGACTAAAAAATCTTAAATTTTTGGTAACTTAGGTAATAAAATTAATGTAGAACCTAACTCAATTTATCTGATTTAATGTATACTTTTAGATTATTAATCTGGTGTTACTTGTCAAAATACACTTGTACTACAGCGTGGGAGAGCCACGTTCAGATTGCACTGTTTTTCACCGAGTGAGTGAGGATACTGGACACTCATACCCCAAACGCTCCCCCATCTCCCCCCAATGCCCAAAGGTTGGCAACGCACTTGTGACGCCCCTCGTCCCTGATGTTGCGGGTGTCCATGGACGGTGGCAATCTCTTACCATAGAGCGATACGTCTGCTCTTTGCCCCCTATTCTATAAAAATAAATACTTTTATTCCATTATTTAAGTAACTTGGACGTAATCTGGTTGTGTCGATGCGATGAAAAAAAAGTTACCCTTGATGATTTTGTGAGGCGAAAGTGGTTAGGTTAAATGAATTAATTTCTAGAAAGCAATATATCGGAGTCTATTTCACGTGCTTATTTACTTAATGAGAAAAATAAATTAAGTGTTCATAGTGTACCAAAGAATGGTTTTTTAGCAGAATAATGTTTAAAATTATGGTTTTTTTTTGTTTCAGTTTGCCTGCCGAAATAAGAACCAGTCAGATAAGATAAACAATCAAAGCTTAAGTTACATATAATATAAATTTTATCACAAATTTATTGATTTGTAATACATTTTCTTATTATTTTTTACCAATTTTTTTCATTTGCCAACTTTACCCTTTCTGTTCCTTTATTTTTTAAAAAAACATATTTTATGTCTATATTCCATATCTATACTTTAAACTAAATTGAAGTGTCTTTTTATAGTTTCAAATTAACAGCTTCTATTAATCTATCCAAAGGAAAAAAATTGGAGTGTCTGTTTTTAATATTAAAATAACCGCTTTTTACTAAATGCATATGGAATATGTATGTATACACTTAAAATACTAAAAAATAATCATATCACTAAAACTACTGTGTATACTAATAAAACACTACGTGTGCGTACTTAAAAGGCCGGCAACGCAGCTGTGATGACATTGGTTATGCGGGCGTCCACGGGTAGCGGTAATCGCTTTCCATCACGCGATACGTATGCTCGTTTGCCCCCTATAAAAAAAAAGATAAAGTTTCTAAGTCTAGTTGTGTGTATAGTTGTAGGGGGTAATTTCGAAAGTACTGATCCGATCCTGAAAAGTCTTTTACTAACAGAAAGCGACACTTTTCAGGTGTGACATCTATACAAATCTTTTAAAGTTGAAAGTTAGTGACGATGTTTGTTACTCTTTCACGCAAAAACTACTGAACGCATTTGGATGAAACTCTACAGTAATATAGCTTATATATCAGAATAACACATAGGCTACTATTTGCCGCGATAACCGACATATGCGCTTGTATAGCCTAGTAAGTCATATTTTATTGTGATTGACAAAATAATTTCATATTACAATGCATTTATGCACCACGAAGTGGGCACAGGGCGGCTAATTTAAAACAAATAGAAAAAATATAGTTAAAAAATTGACAACTACGCTTCCAAAAGTCAATTATAAACAAGCAAACATACAAATGAAGCTAATTAAAGCGTATCAAAGTGTACAATGTATATCCCCATTCTTAATTCATCCTACATTACATTTAATTTTTCTCCAAAGTACTTTAATGTTTAGTTGTTGTTATTACACAAAACCACAAATAAATATAATAGGCACAGAAAAAACTAAAGTAGATAAAAAACAATCCTAACCACATAAAAACTTTAAACGCGACCAACACAAACCATTTCCAATCCATAACTGTCGGTATAGTTTATTTTATGACTTCGCAAATTCTGTCTTTAACATTTCTACATTATTTTTTAATTAACCTTAAGTCAGTTAGCTATGTAAAGTAAAAAAAAATGCCTTATTTTATTAAAAGCAATGCTCGTTCCTTTTCTTTTTCTTATATATGGCACTGCCAAAATGCCTTTACTTTGGACCTGATGGAAAGCATAAGCAGAATCCAAGAGTGGTAGTCACCACAGTAATGCAGACAAAGCAAGAATGCAGCAAGGTGACCCACACAATGGCTGCCTTGTGATATTTCTGCATTATTGGAACTCTGGTCTTGCACTCACCAACGAAACACTACGGCACGAACGCTGTCTTTTTACTTCTTTTTTATGAAATAGGGGGCAAACGAGCAGAAGTATCGCCTGATGGTTAGCGATTACCGCCGCCCATGGACACCCGTAACACCAGAGGCATCACAAGTGCGTTGCCGACCTTTGGGGTTGGGGAGGAGGATGAGAGGAAAGGTTGGATTATGGGCCTTCGGTTTCCTCACTCACTCGGTGAAACACAGCGCAGACGGTGATCTTCTGTGCGATGTTAGTACCGCCCTGGTCGAGCCGGCCCGTTTGTGCTGAAATCAGCGGGGCTCTACTACCTTGAAAAATAAGAAACCAATGTTATTTGTTTCTTACCACAAGGTTATTATGTTCCTACTACTATAATTAAAGTTAACAATAGACTTGATGTATCTCGAGCCAAATCAGTATATTTTTATTAAGCATCAAATCAATTAAGGTAGTCATTTTTTTAATAATTTATTTTCGGACAAGGATGTAATGCCAAATTACCTTCATGCTTCTTTTATTCTCTTTCATAACACAGAATGTTTATAATGTTATAGGTATAAAACATGTACATCATACAGACCTACTTTATATCAAAGAGTTTTCCATAAAGATTATATGCTTTAACCAGACTTTCACAAGGCTATGAACAGCTTCCACTATTTACATTTTTCTTTCATCCCATATATGTCTTTCCGGATGTGAAGAAAATTCGAACATAATCTTTTTACCCACCCTATATTACGCGAACCCTTTTGCTCTGAAGATTAAATAACCCTTATATGATTGGATGCTTTGGTACATATTCTACGAGATCCTTCTGATACCTATCGATGGAAGATGAATAGTTAAGGATCAAGTTTAGCAAATATAATAACGGAGTATATATCATTTGCATTCAATGCTACTTTAAACGATGTACTTATAGGCTTTGCGTTTCAATATTTTACATATTTTATTAATAATATGACTATTCGTTTCGCTGCATAAAATTTCCTGACATTTAATAATATGACAACATATTTATCTAGTGTGACGACTTTACATACAGCGCAACAAGAGAACATACTACAGCGCCATCTAACGGTTATATACCAAACGACGGAGTATGCGAAGAAGAAACTAACAATCCTGCATCGCGATGTAAAATTTCTCGCGC
This sequence comes from Hyphantria cunea, assembly GCA_003709505.1. NCBI lineage: Eukaryota > Metazoa > Arthropoda > Insecta > Lepidoptera > Erebidae > Hyphantria > Hyphantria cunea. The sequence goes on from PKRV01001177.1 coordinate 4,519,168, forward strand.
CGATAAGCTATACACGCACAATTGATGTTGGGCCACGGCCAGCCAGGCATCATCATCTCGCCTGGTCGGAGGATCCTCTCTTCGTATCGGAAGGTCATGACGCCCACTCATCCACATATAGTTCTGTACGTGCTTCCTCAAGTATTAAGTATAGTACTCGTGGTATGATACTTAAGACTACTTACTTACTTACTTACTCTCTTAAAGTTATCCTTTAAATTTTAGAACGAATATTGTACAACCATATTATGCTTTTTATCGATTTATGATGAAGTTCGATGTTTACTATAGATACTCAATATTCTTTTACTTACTACAACAGTATTTATTTCACTATAATTTTTTTTAACTAACACTGCATAGGGCTAGTCTTTATTGAATATGTAATATAAACAGATACTTTCTATTATATATATATATATATATATATATATATATATATATATATATATATATATATATATATTCCTGAACTTCCGCAAATTCACGACTTACAGTCTTACAGTTCACAAGTCACAGATTTCTGAAATTCGTGAATTATTTAAAAGAATCGTTTAGTAATTATTTTCACGGGAATAACGCGATCGCTTATTTAAGGGTATAACATACCTCTGATTTACCTGACGTTTTGACCATGTTGCCTTACATATTGCCAGTGTAACCTGGTCGAAAAAAAGTATTATGTCATTATCACGAAAGCTTAAAAGTTAGTCATTCGTTTTTTAAATAAGTTTCCTAATGAATCTGTCTCAAAATAAACGAAATATTGTCATTGTCGTGCTTCTTTTCATAGTTAAAAGCCGCTTCTCTTTCAATGATAAACAAATAAACTGATTAACTGGTTTCCCCAAGAGATTCGACTGCTAACTAACTTCAGAAACTTTCATTTATATTCTGATCTTTTATCCAAAAGTTTTAGATCCCAAAGTACGCAAGGAACTCGATAGGGGTAAGTCGAACTTAACTTGAGGAAAATCTTAAGTTCAAGCACCAACTTCGTGAGCTTTGTGAACTGATATCATTGATCCGATGGATCATCATTCATTTTATCAGATTTAGAACTCTTTGTTTACTTCTTTGATATTTCAACAACCAGATTTTAGGAGATTATGTTATGAAATACTAAGTCTCTCACAAAGGAATAATTTTTCCCATTATATTATTATTTATGCAATAATATATTTATATTGAGACTCGCTAGCTGATCGGCCTAACTTTGTCTGTCTCTCACAAAGAATTAATTTTCCTCATCATATTATTATTTATGCAATTATATATTCACATTGAGACTCGGCTTCTATCGATCGCAGCCTGAATACAAATTTAAAAATAAAGTACACATTTTTCTTACTCTTTTCGGGTTTCCAACGCTAAACTATTCCTATTTTCCACCATAACTTAGTGAGTATTTCGAGGGCTACGTTCCCAGGATTAACTTTTCTTACTCCCCCTCTTCTCTTCTTTTTCGACGTAAATAAACCCCATTAAAACATGACTAAAACCACGAAGTAATTATAATGTGGGCTGTATTGTTTTTTTTAACATTCTATAAATGGTTGGTTAAATTATAATAATACACGTATAACCACCGCCTCCGTCCATGGACACCCGCAACATCAGAGGCGTCACAAGCTTTGCTGGCTGGCCTTTTTTTTTACGTGTGGAAACCCCCTCGGGCCTTCACCCCACTGGGGTTTGCGGCGGGGCGGTGTGTCGGAATCGAACCGACTGAAACCACACGATGTGCCACTCTGCACCTGAGACGAGAGGAGTCCGGGAACCGCTATCTTACGCCATCCGGACCCTTTGCCGGCTGGCCTACGGTATCCTCATTCACTCGGTGAAATACAGCACAAGCGCTGTTTCATACCGGCTTTCTGTGAGGTCGTGGTATCACCCCGGTCGAGCCAACCCATTCATGCTGAAACCTGGACCTCCCACAGATAATTCACGGTTCTATGCGTAGACAGATACGAAGAGACTTCAAACCTAAGAGACTCACTCAAGTGAATTGATTTCTTTTGAATATCATATCATATATACATAGCTTCTCAGTGGAGTCAATGGCCTGAAGTGTGTCCCCACTACTTATTTCTGTAAGAAGCGATCAAAAATCAGCTCGTAGAGGCGTCATAGAGGCATTGGATACACTGCAATCGAAAGATTAAGAATTATTTACATAAAATTTAGTCTAAATATATATGCAAAAACTTATATTTTTGAAGACGATACTAATGTATATTAATATGTTCAGTATCGTTGATAACTCAAAGTTTCGACTGAATACAATATTTAATAACAAAAAGTACACCTCATAAACCGTCTTAGCTTAACTCGACTTGCATTTTACCAATTTTTATTAATTATATTTAAATAGATTACTAAACAATAAGCATCTGAACCTTTAGCTCATATAGTTAAAAATATATTTTTATTGTTTATAAGGGGGCAAAAGACTAGACGGGTCGCTCGACAGATAGTTACTACCACCGTGGACACCCGCAACTCCATCGCCGACCCTTTACCTAAGTCCCCTAAAGCCAGGTTGAAGGTTTGGTTTGGTTTTGGTTCCAGTCCAAAGAGGAGAAGGGAAAGGAGACGCTGGAGGGTCTCGATCGTGACCCCTGGGGTCACCCATATCGTGCAGTGCGTCAAAAGCTCCGCATGGTGCCCCCCCCCCCCTTACCGAGACTCTCCAGCCCAGCTTCCTGCAGGAAGTGGTCGAGGGCCTATTCTCGCAGCGGGCGGAGCACACGCCCCCGTCGATGGTCTATTCGGCCGGAGACGACGGGGGCAGAGAGGTTGAAGTTCCGCCCGTCAGGGAATCGGAGGTAGGGGCGGCTGTTCTGAGGATCCGTTCGAAGAACACCGCCCCCGGGCCGGACGGGGTACCAGCCCGAGTGATGGCCCGAGCCCTCGACCACATGTCGGACCGCCTCAGGGAGGTGTTGGACGCTAGCTTGGCGTCCGGACGCTTCCCTGAGTGCTGGAAGAGCGGGAAGCTGGTCCTGCTGCAGAAGCCGGGACGGCCTGCCGATTCGGTCGCGGCCTACAGGCCCATCGTGTTGCTGGACGAGGCGGGCAAATTGTTCGAGAGGGTGCTCTCTGCCCGCATCGTCCGGCACCTCAGCGAGGTGGGCCCGGACCTGTCGGACGCCCAATTCGGGTTCCGAGAGGGGCGTTCGACGGTCGATGCCGTGATGCGCCTGAGGGCCGTGACCGAAGAGGCGGTGAGCAGTGGCGGCGTGGTGTTGGCGGTGTCTCTGGACATGGAGGCGGCGTGCCTGGCCACCAAGGTAGTCTCTAGGCTTGCGGGTGGCCCTGGACAAGACGGAGGCCCAGCTCTTCCATGGGCCCCATCGCGGGCCGCCCCCCGGCGCCTCCATAGTGGTAAACTTGGTCCTCGTACCTGTTCGGGCCCAGATGAAGTATCTGGGCCTGATCCTCGACGGTCGGTGACTCTTCGACGAGCACTTCCGACAGCTTGCTCCGAAGCTGGTCGACACTGCCTCCGCCCTCGGGGGACTTTTGCCCAATCTGGGTGGAGCCATTGTCGCAACGAGACGCCTCTTCACGGGGGTTGTACGGTCGATGGCGCTGTACGGTGCACCGGTGTGGGTGTTGACTCTGATCGCCCAGTATAAGGCGCGTCTCTGGCGGCCTCAGAGGGTATTGGCGGTCAGAGCCATACGCGGATACCGCACGGTGTCGATCGAGGCAGTGTGCGCCTTGGCCGGAACACCCCCATGGGATTTGGAGGCGGAAGTGCTCGCCGAAGTTTATCGACGGGTGGCTGAATTACGGGTGGAGAGTGGCGTTCGTCCTCCGCCCGAAGAGGTACGCGAGTGGCGTGAAGCCGCTCGTCGAGCCACTATGGTTCGGTGGTCATCACGGCTGGACGCTCCACGTGCTGGTTTCGCCACCGTGGAGACGCTCCAGCCGGTCATCCTCGAGTGGGCAGGGCGGTAGCACGATGACAGCTTCCGACTGACGCAGGTGCTTTCCGGGCACGATTGCTTCGGGAAGTACCTGCACTTGGTCGCGCGGAGGGAATTGAGTCCCGCCTGCCACCACTGCGACTGCAGTGAGGACTCGGCCCAGCACACGCTGGCGGTGTGCCACGCTTGGGCGCCGCAGCATCGGGCCCTCACTGCAGCCATCGGAGGAGATCTCTCGCTGCCGGCCGTCGTACGCTCCAGGGCCGGCGGCGAGAGTAGTTTTACCGCGGTCGCGACCTTCTGCGAGGAAGTCATCTCGCAGAAGGAGGCGGCGGAGAAGGGCCGGGAGGACGACCTCCACTCGGACCCGATCCGCCGCCGGCAAACCGGGCGGTGGAGGCGCGCCTACCAGCGCCTCATGCCGCCCTGAGTGTGGCCGCGGATGGGCGGGACGGGTTTTCCCCCCCAAAAAAATGGTTTTGGTTCCAGTAACCACACTCAATCGACGATAAGTTACTAAAAAAAACATATTTCAGTTTCTGCCATACTAAAGCACTTTTTTTATGATATAGGGGGCATACGAGCGGAGCAGACTTAATACATTTATCGTCGCCTTTTACATTCAAAAGACAGATCAGCGCTACCCTATTCTAATATTTTTTTACTTAGAGGCGAGAATATGCGGGAAATACATTAGCATGTTATTTCATGCCTCAGTGCCATTCTGTCTCGTAGCTAACTTATTAACTTCAAAAACTAGGTAGTGGTCTTACATACAAGCTTAATTATCTTAAACAATCGTTGTAGGTTGGATGTTTGAAAACAAATAAGTATTAGGGCACAAGAAGGTTATAATATAACTTGTTTCTCTTAAATCACCATTTATAAATAATTTTGTGACAAGACTCCCAAACAGCTTTTTGTAACATAAACTTTCTAAAACTTGGAAAATCTCTTTTATAAAATGATACTACATTATCTTCTTCCTAGCCTGTAGTTATTATTTTCAAGATAATTTGGGGTCAACTATTAGTGGGCGAAAATATGTTTAAGTAAATAATATATTTTTCAGTAGCTTTTCCAAGGCAATATACCAATTACTAAGGTAACGTTTTCCTTGCGGTAAATTTTTTGCCTCTCTGCCTGTCAACGGTTCCCTTTAACGAGGCATTTCGAACTGTCGCTAGGGAAATCTTTGTAGCACATAACAACATTCAATATACTATGTGTTACATTATACACGGCAAAATATATTTACTAAAAAGATATTTTAAATTTTGCGTCTTATATTAAACGTCAGTACAGTTTTTATAGAACACGGATTGATGACAATTTGGATTTTCGAAAACTCTCTAAATTGATTGGCCAACGACGTTGTAAATATCAAAGATAAGCTAAATTAGGTATGTAACACTAAAAATAAAGGTTATCTAATTAAAATACATACATAGTAGCATTTAAGAAGTTGCTGCATTAAAATAAGGGATTTGATTTGAGAAAAAATATAATTTAGTAACTCAAAAACAAAATTAACACCATCATATGTAAAATATTCTGTAAAATATTCAGGGTACGGGTTCAGTATATCATAATAAAGTATTGTATGGGCATTATATAACGCAATTTTATTTACATACCACATGAATCACTGCATCATATTTCAGTGTCTGTTTGACCTGGCGTTTTTATCAAAATGTTATATTTATACAAAGATTTTTGATAAGCTTTTTTTTAATGAAAGAAAGTGCCGAAACTCAGCCTTCCAAAACACTTTAATTCAATTGGTTTTAAATTGTAGGGGTGTATGTTTATAACTGTTTTTAACAAGATGATGAAATAGCTGATACAGCTTTTCGTTTTATATCAATAAGTAAAAGTAATGGTTTTTGTTAATTTAAAAATCACGGCAAAGGAAAAAAGGCTGCTTAATTATTGCCGCCCTCGTGAAAGCTTGTAATTGATAAGACCTACTATAAATAAAAATATACAGAGTTTTTTTTTAAACAAAAAAGGATTGTGGAATATTAAACTCCATTAATTAGTCATTTTGATATTATTATTTTATGTAATAATGATTTTACTCATAGTAACTACACAATTAAGAATAATAGTAATACAGAACACTACAGCTATTTTCTGATTGTCAAAGATTCATATTGACTAATCAGTTTGTTTCTAATATTTATGATTTTTTTATTATTTATTTATTTATTGTACTATACTTATACCCCTAAGCATAGATTAATGACTGTTAAAGCGTTCTATGATCTGTTATAAAATAATGTTCCTATGTTCAATGTTTGAGTAATTAGAATGGGGTCTTTGAGCTTATCACCTGTGTCATTTGAATTGCAAATGTCCCCTTTGATGCTAAAAATACATGAGTACCTGCAAAACCTAGAAACTATTTTTCCCAGTTAACATATAACTGTTTAAACAAGATAACTCTCGCATTAGAAATATGCATCCTGTGTCGCGAGGGACTTTGCAAACATACATAAAACGAACACAATGAACACTCAAACTCAGAACAACAATTTTTGAATCACACAAATGGTAGCACTATGTGGAATTTGTATTTACAACACTTGGCGCAGTAGAATGTGGCGTGGCGACCGCTTAAACCACTTGGCCAACGGTGCAGGTTATACACGAGCCATTAGGGAGAACAAAGCGAAAATAAATAAGACCAGTATTTTGGGAAACTTAATAAAAATATCTATTTACTACCGTCCAAAGTAAATATCAAAAAAGCTATAAAGAACTGATATCAAACAAAGGAAAACTATTGGACTGTGTAAATACAGCCAGACGATGAACGAATGTACATAAAAACAAAAACCTTTTTGTCTTGAACAAACTGGCAACTTCATTTGAAACAAAGAAAGCCGCTTTTGTTCCGATATTTAACTGCTGTCGTCAAAATACAGCACTTTTTAAATAGTAATAACATACTCACAGAAGACTAGCTTGAAATAAATAAATAAATGGCGGTAATCGCTTATAATCGGTGATACGTCTGTTCGTTTGCGAGATAAAACATAAAAAAAATCATTTTACGGACATTGTAACACACAACGCCATCTAGTCCCAAACTAAGCAGATCTTGTACTGTGAGTACTGTACAACTGTGCGCTGACAACTGATATTAATACATACATACTTTTTTTGTAAATACATACATAATATACATAGAAAACACCCAAACTCCGAAAGAAATATTTGCAAGTCATACAAACATTTGGTCCGACTCAGGAATCGAACCCTAGACCTCTAGCAAAGCAATCGCATACGCTACCACAGTGCCACCGAGGTGTCGTAGTAGTAGCATACTCGTGCTGTCGTATTCGTTGTTGAGACCGAAAGCCAAATGATGGAGAACTCAATAGACCGCCATAGTGTGTTGTTGTAAAGTTATAAAGTTGTATTCTCTGCATTCGCAATGACTCTCCACTACTACTCTTGGCTCCTGCTCGTGCTTTCCATCAGGCAGCAAAGAGTCACTTTAGCAGGCTGTTGTAAATAGTTGATAACCCGAACTGGAGTTGGTCCGGATGTGAGACTGTAAGAAAATCGTATTTTCATGCCAGAGTTTTCTACTGTATGAAAATGACGTAGATTTTTATACTTTTTAAATTAAAGTTGACATTAAAAAGACGGAGCTAAAAACGACGATTTTGGCAATGTTTAACTCACTTAAAATTAAAAATAAAAGTCTTTAGGTGTATAATACTAAAAAAATCCAACTAAAATACGTATATATTTTTTTGGATTTGATGAAATGGCAACAGATTGAATGAAAAAAGTTACGAAATTTTAAAAAGGAACTGTTGTTCCCTTTGGCATGAAAATATGATTTTCTAAAAGTCTCACATCAGGACCAATTCTAGTTAATGGGTTATACATTAACGACAGACGATGTATTTAAAAAAAGTTATTGTACACAATAACAGTGTATGTTCCATAATCCTACATATCGTTTTTGCGTATTAGTTTATAGATTACTAAAGGTAACAAATAATTGTATAGCTTACAAATAACTTACCTTATTTTTTCCTCAACGCCGCTCTCTGTCATTTTCAATTATATATTAAATAAATTATACTAGATTAAACCTACTTCCCTACTAATAGAAATTATTTATGCGAAAGCACGTCTGTCTGTTTGTTTCGTTTTCACAGCTAAACTGCAGAGCTGATTTTAACATCCTACTTTTCACCGCGATAATAAACGTACATACGGATGTTCCAAAGGCGTAAGTTTGGGGATCAACACGGGTTACTCCTAACAACTACATAATTTAAAATAACAACTGCTATAATACAAAAGTTTAAATATAAATTAATAACTTTGGTAAATTCGGAAATATTTTTTATAAGTCCCTCATAATATAATTTAAAGTAAGTATAAATTATGGCTTTACCTTTCAATATTGAATAAAATATGAAAACCCGGCAAAAAAACAACTTCTGTAGAGAAATTTGTCACGAACTCGTTGTGATTCTCGGCAGTAAGACATTTTTACATAAAAGTGCGTTAAATCTTTAATGTCGTTACAGTGAAGCTTTATATACATAAATTTCGCTGATAACAGTCATGGTAACGCTTAACAGATAAGTATTTATGACTTCTTAAATCGCTACAATTTTATATCATACTACCGATTATCAAATAGCTCAAAGGTTTCAACAGAATATAATCTAAATGCTTGTCTTATTTCGGAAATGTCAGTAGATTTTGATTGTTCATGTTCTTGCAGTCCACTTCTACACTAGGTTTAAATTTATTGTAGACAGATGAACTTTTTAGGTACTTGATCAAAGCCAGTAGTACAAGCAATTCAATTTGACAAATACCATATAAGGTACCTAAACTTAGAAAATTGAATGATGGTGAACTTTAATAGCAAGCAATTTTAATTGGCAGCAAGAACATGGTGAAGCGATTGGATACTACGTCTGTCTCGCTGGTCGTCTTTAACGGCTTAGTCATACCTTGGAGCGACGTAGTCAAGGATCTTGGCCTATTCATCGACTCAACTCTTGATTGGCGAGCCCATGTTACTCTTTGAGCTAGAAAGTAACAGGTAATCTGCGAACACTCCACCGTCCTAAGAACTTCTTGCCTCCTAAAACGAAACTCTCACTCACACAGTCTCTCATTATACCTCTAATCAACTACTGTGATGTGTGTTATTTCGACCTGAATGCAGACCTCCTCAATGAACTTGACCGTCTTCTTAATAACTGCATTCGATTTAAATTCAATCTCCGTAAGTATGATCATGTGTCTACTTTCCGTACTCAATTACAGTGGTTACACATTCGCCAGCGCCGCAGTCAGCGAGCGTTGACCTATATTTTCTCGTTCCTTAACTCCTCATCTTTACCAACTTACCTTGAACTCTATCTCTGTTTCTTATCGTCGAATCACGATAGAAATCTCCGCTCATCTAACAATCTGCTTCTCTTGTGTCCATCCCACAATTCTGATTTTGTGAACTCTTCATTCTTTGTTCAGGCTGTAAAGCTGTGAAACACGCTCCCACTTGAAAACAGGATGTCTACAAGCTGTGACTCATTTAAAAAGAATGTAAAAAACTACCTTTTTACCAGATGGCAGGAAAGCTATTATATGATTAGTAAACAACTTAGTACCTACTCATGGTGTACGTATGTAAAGTTTATGTATAAGTTTGTATCATAGTATATGTATATAAAGTTTATATATTACCGTGTATATATATTTATTTATATTTTTATGTATATGTGTAATTTCACTTATATATTTTTTTCCCCACCTCAATGCATCTACCCCACGAAATTTCTACACCACCCAAAGGTTGGCTGGTAGAGAATGCCTTGGGCATTAAGCCCGCCGTTGTACATGTGTGCATGAAGTTTTAAAATAAATTAAATAATAGCCCTATTTGTTTAAAATGTAGTGTAATTAAACTCATGTGTAAATGTACTTTTCTTTTACTGCAAACGCTAGTCTCACAGCACAGCGTGCTTTTGTTGGCGTGTGTTAAGGCGTGAATAGGCGCGCTTGACACCCTTTTTCTGAACAGCACGATCTAATTACTATGTTAATTGATCCTGTTTTAGTATGCAAATAACCTATATCCATTGCATTTTAAGGTGATTGACCTAGAAATCTCGACCTGGGAATCTGGATAAAGTGAGAAATTTAATACTAGTATCGGGGAAACAGGAAGTCACTGGAGTAAGTTTATGATGGTATTTCTTACATTTTTTAAATAAATAATAAATAAATATTTTAGGCTCATAGCCCAGTTGCACTCGGTGATTAGAAACAATCATCGAGGGCAAGCAACGATGGCGCGGTCAGTACCTGGATGGGTGACCGCTGGTGGCATGTTACCATGAGCGTCTCCGTGATTCGGAGGTCACGTTAAGCAGTCGGTCCCGGTTGTTATCATACGATAACAGTCGTGAAGCTTAGTTGGAGGCCTTCGGGCGGCTTAAAAACATCCAACGGCAAGATTTACGTAGCCACAACGTATTCTTGCCAGTCCCCAACCCGCACTTGGCCAGCGTGGGGACGTATGGCCTTAACCCTCTCCTGAGAGGAGACCCGAGCCCAGCAGTGGGACATTATGGGTTGTTGTTTAAATATTTTAGGGCATTTTAACACACAACGCCATCTAGCCCCAAACTAAGCAGAGCTTGAACTATGGGTACTAGATAACTGATATTAATACTTATATACTTTTTTTCTTGTAAATACATATATATTATATATAGAAAATAAAAAAAATGTTTTAAATATTAGAAAATAGGAATTTAAGTATGGAAAGTTGCTTTACTCTTTTTTAACATTGAGATAATTTTCATTATTTGATGAAGTACTTTCATGGTAGTTTTATACTCACATAGTTGTTATAAGCTGTATAGAATTTCCTGTTTTTTCTTTGCACCTAATACATCATATTTCTACATTGACCTGACACCTAAAGATTGACTGGTAGAAAATGCCCCATACCACTAAGTCCGCCTTTGTACAACTTGTGCAATAAGTTTAAAAATGAATAAATAACGTAGGACCTGCATGTATTGTAAAAAGTATGAATTTTTTATTTCATGTTTTTTATTGTGAAGTGCACAAATCACTGATTGACTTTATGGTTGGTCTATTGGTTTAAGCGGTCGCCATGCTGCTTTCTACTGCCCCAAGTGTTGTGGGTTCGAATTCTACATGAGACAGCATTTTGTCTGATCGATAAATTGTTGTTCTGAGTCTGGGTGTTCTTTGTGTCTGTTTTACTAACTTTTGAAAAGCTCCCACGACACAGGATGTATATTCGGGAGTTGTCTTTCTTAACAAAAATAATAATTGAATCAATTGAAAATTGTTTCAATATCATCAACAGCTGCTTTTAACAGTCCACTGCTGGACTCTTTATGTAGGAGGTTTTGGCCTACTATCCCACGCTGTGTTTATCAAATAAAAAATACAGTCGAATGGAGAACTTCCTTCTGTTTTAAAGTCAGATTAGAGTACTAATCATAGTTTCGATGAATGGCGTCAAGAAAGTCAGACTTTATTCAAACAATGTTTACAAACGAGCAGACGTATGGCCTGATAGTAAGCGATTAACGCCGCCCAGGGAAACCGGCAACACCAGAGGCATCACAAGTACATTACCGACCTTTGGGGGATGAATAGAGAGGGAGATCGGGGAAGGGATTACGTTATAGGCCTCCGGTATCCTCACTCTTTCGGTTGAAACATAGCGCAGGCGCTGTTTCACACTAGTTTTCTGTAGGCCGTGGTATCACTCCAGACAAGCTGGCCATGAATGAACGAAGTTCCACTTAATTTTGATTTCTATCCTGTTTGTTTTGTTTGAAAAAATAACTAACTGCTTTTAAATAAAACCAGTACATAATATTCGACAATTAATATTTTATTTATAAGATATAGATCTTGAATCACTGTCCTTTATCGTGTACAGCCGAACATCACCTTGCATTCTTCTATATCTTTATATTTTGCTTTAAAGTTCTGAACGATTTTTATATAGTTCTGTCGGTTGAGCCACACAGATCTCTTATAAATTCGCTTGCGTTTTGAATCGGCCGCGTGGCAGAGAAATCCGCCATCAAGAACGACCATGCGATATTCCTGTAGACACATCTCCAACATCTGGGATACAAAAAAACTATAGTTATTAATTAAATATTATACAGAACATATTCTTACTAGTTATTAGCTTTTGTCCGTGGCTCTAACCGCGCGTATATCGGTTATCGTGGTAAACGGTAGCCTGTGTTATTTCGAAGCTGTATTACTGTAAAGTTACATAAAAATGCGTTTAGTAGTTTTCGCGTAACGTAGAAGGGTAACAAACATTCATAAATTCATTCATCCATTAGTAGAATTAGATTTATATAAAATATTTTAACAGAAATGGCATTTCACAAAAAATGCTAAGAAAAATGGTGTACTCATATTTACTCAAGTTTAGTGAGACATATGCCTTCAATAAGAGGCTTAATCAAGACAAATCCCCTGTTGGATGCTAGTCGTATTCTCTCAAAATATAAAACCGGATAGAGACACTTTGTATAACTTTGGCATAACTTTGGACCCACAGAAAACTGACAAACAAGATTATCTTGTTTTGCACGTCTTCTTTGTTTAGTAGCAGTTGTAAAAGACAGAATTTTATGACACTAATATGACAAATATGCGAACCTACAATTCGCTTGGTAATAAGCTAGCGTCAAAATCTTTGGATACTACGCACAATAGGTTTCATCATCATCATTACCACCATCAAAATGCTTTAAGATTATTGTTTGATTGTAAGTCCATGAAAATAGATTTCAATTTCCATTCACAATATAAAGCCGTATATTTTCATTTTATTGATCTCCAAGATTGTTTGTTTTACATCTTCAAGGGAACGCAATATCAACTCAACACAACGCATTTCTTAGAATAAGGGTCCGTGCAAATAGACGAAAAGTAATTCTAAAAAGGTTATTTTTAAAGAATCAGGCCACAAAGAGATAATTACAAAAATCGTGAAAAAAATGAAACAGAAAGTTAAGTCTAAAGCCGTAAGAATAAAAAAATAGATATGTAATAATATAAACTGGTATTGAGTAAAAATAGGTACTAGTTGGGTAGCTACAAGTAGGTACTTTTTTGCGGGAATTCCCTTGATACCATGGTCGTCTGCCCACCGCGCCCGTTCCCAGGTCTGGTGGACCGGAAGAGTTCCAAACCTCTCCTCGCAAGCATAACTTGCTTCTCGCTGAAAGAGACGGCGGAGTTCCAAGCACGCTTTGCAACATGACCGCTATCATGTTACATAGCGATTGACCATTGCATCAATGAATTCTTATGAAAAAAAACACGTAAAATCATCGTCCGTAAACTGACTTTACAGAGAACCAATTTTTTTATAAGTACGTAGTAGAAAATGAAGTTCGTGGGACCCCGTTACTTGCCTATAGCACAGGGGCCCTAACCAATTTGTCATTTAACAAACGTAAATGTTATTTAAAAAAATAATCTAACATATGGAAATGCTGTCATATCAATATTAAGTTACGTAGTCAAAACAAAATTACAGAAGAGAATAAAAACCTTAACAATAGTAGAATGAGTTTTGATGCAAAACATTTGTATCCTGGCCAGGCGCCAGGATCTGTTGTTGTTGTTGTGCCCTATTTTTAACAACAGACGTCTTTCGAATGTAATAATGGTAATGAATAAAGCGTACACAGAACTAATAATATATTTATTACCTGTGTCATTTTATCCTGGCGCCCCTCCCATGTCAACATCTCGCTATACCATGGCTCCTTATTAGTCCCGAAGTAGAGAGGCTCCCATCTATGATATGGATATTCCCGCCTAGAGATCAGCATAGGCTGAAACAAAATCTGATGTTAATTAACAGTTCAAACTGTCGAACTCATTATTAGATGACGAACTTAGAATTTGCAAGATGTCAGCAATCAGTATTTGATATTTTTGTAGATCGTAACTTGAACGATTCAGGAAGGAAGAACCAAAGAAGAAGTTAAGAAGTTACAACTGATAAAGATTTCTAACGATATTCTTAAGATTAGACAGGTTTTACAATCAATTAAAGTGTTCTGATAATGTTACATATTTAGTAAATAGTTTTACCCATAAAATCAAACATTCGAAAACTATCCTAGCGTTATATATAATAACCAGACAAATTATCTATAAATCAGACAAGTAGTTCGAAGGTTGGGACCACAACACCCGTGACAGTGTTTGTTAACGAGCCCTTCAAAGTCTTCAAAGTTCCATTACTAATTTACAACTTAAACCACTAGAGTACAAAGTTATCTATAACATGAATTTATACACGACGTCTTTGATCTACTTACAGGCAACGAGATTTTACCCGCGGCTCCACCTGCGTAATCATAATAAATAAATAAATAATAAATAAATATTTCGGACATCTAACACACAACGCCATTTAGCCCCAAACTAAGCGGAGCTTGTATTATGGGTACTAGACAACTGATATGAATACATAACTACTTTTTTTTGTAAATACATACATATTATACATAGAAAACATCCAAACTCCGAAACAAATATTTGTAGATCATACAAACAGTTGGTCCGACCCAGGATTCGAACCCGAGACCTCATGGACAGCAGTCGCGTACGCTACCACTGCGCCACCAAGGCAGTTAAATGATGATAATGAAGAGTAGCCTATGCTCTTTCGCAAAAACTAAAGTATTTCTATGCTAAATTTCACTGCGATCGGTATAGCGGTCTGGCCGTGATAGAGTAACAGAAAGACACGTACGGATTAATCTTAATAATTAGCAACTACTAACGTATGTAAATTAGACAACAATCGGTTAACATTACGGACTTGTAGATATAAACATGAATTTACTTGTGTAATAACATTAAACGTCCGTAACTCTATGCACAATCAATTATTATCTGTATTAAATAGGTCTTCACGTTTGTCGCTCATTTAACAATGTTATTTATAAACATACTTGATGTTTATGAACAACACTATTTAATTTCTTTGGCTGACTTTTCAGTGTTATACTTATTAGTAAGCCTGTCAAAGTGACATATCTCTGCCAGCTTCTGTGATTACCCTTTGTTCTTTTGATTTTATCACCCTATTCTTTTTTTGATTTTCATCTGTCTTTTTTAAATCAGTAAAGAAATGACTAGTGCATCTCTTTTAGGCTGGAAATCCTAATTCATCTTTTAAAATATGCGACATGGTTCTAGACACTATTTTAATCTCGCGAGATAAAATCTTTTGCTTTCGGACAGGATTTCTTAGATTTCTTTCGCTTATTAGTTTGATTATCTTTTCATACGAACACTGTGTAGATGGGTAGATATTCATCTGTCACTAATAATGGAGGTTTCATTGTATCTATCATTGAAACCTATTCACAAACATTAGACTAATACCAAACGTATGGAGAATTTTAAAAATTGTATTTGTCTCCATACCTCTTTATGTACTTCAATCACAGCGATTTGGTTCTCTTTATCACTCCACTCCATTATGATTTCACAAAATATTTTTACAGATTCCAAATTAAAAAGTAATATTTTATTTATATTCAATTATAACAGTATTTATGGCCAGACTAAGAGGTGATAAAATACAAAAATCTAAACATTATATAGATAAACATGTTTTAAATTCGTAACTCTAATTATATCTAGTCAAAACAAAATAAGGGCCATCACGCTATTGCTGTATTCTCATGAATTGTTGAGGTTCTAGGGTTGATTAATGATTAGATTGGATGAATTAATTAATTTAATGTAAACAGCATAAAAAAAGAAGGCAGCAAATAAAAAAAAACCACCACTTTTTCTAAAAAAAATGTTTTTTAATAAGTTTCGGCGACATAAAAAATTAAGTAAAAAAAACAAAAAGTGTTGGTTTATTTGTGGATATCCTCAATATCTGGTGTGCCCTCCTCATTTTCTGATGCACTTTTGAATCCTGGAAGGTACACTCTCCACCAGATGTACTACTGTTACTTGAGGAATTTGTTCCTAGCTTGTTTTCAGAACGTTTATTGGCTGTCTTTCACTGTGCAAGGGTTGGTTTGCACTTCGAACACTGTGTTTCGGTAAATTCCATACGTGTTCAATGGGATTGAGATCCGGCCTGTTTGCTGGCCACGGCAGTACCTGTATAATTAATGGAGCGTTCTCCACGCGCAGTCAATAGCACATAGCGGTCCTCCTTTGCGGTAGTTGCTCGAACACTGCCAGATCCTCGTTTCCTTGTTAGTCTCCCAGTCTCTTGAAATCGATTTCAAGCAATCTGGATCACTCGCCGGGAAAAACCCAGCTGCAACGCCACAGAACGCTGCGAATGGCCTTCTTGAAGCAATGTTATGGCCCCAGTTGCAGTTGGTAAGTCCATATATCGTCGAGTTATCGGCATAAGTTTTTCAAAACGTTAATTCAGCCACTAGTTAATCAAAACTTAAACTGTTCTTGACAGAATCCTCACTTTGACTGAGTTAAAATCCGTCTTAAAAATTGGTTACAATCAATTGTTTACAATAACTGATCAAAAACTAATACTCTGTCAAGAAAGTACCGGGAAATGATCAATAAAACACCAAATGTTAGTTATTCATCCAAATTCATTGAAAAACTCGTCTGGAGCAATATCTAATGAACATGGAGATTGCTGGAAGGTATTTGTTGAGTGTTTGATCAAGAATTCGTTCACAATGATGGCCCTGTGCGAAGGCGCATTATCGTGGTGCAATCCAAGAACTTTCTAACCAAAAATCTGGCCTCTTTCGTAGAATTTTGCTGTCTTAGACTCCGCATAACGCTGAAATAATATTCTTCATTCACAGTTTGACCTTCCGGCAGGAATCCCGAACGCACAACACCGCGACAGTCAAAGAAAACAGAACATGACTTTGACTTTTGATCGAATTTGGATTTTTTTTACGGTTTCAAATACAATGCGTTTCATGAATGTTGGGTCGAAATTGACTCGTTCTAGCATCGCATCATACGATTGAGTTTTTGGAGAAAATTAAGTCTTTTGGGGCTAGTCGAGCGGCAATATGTTTCATACCCAAGTGATTATATAAAACCGTACGAATCGACTCGTGAGAGTTGATCCGTACGATTTTATCGGCTATATTAGCGGCTATCTCTCTCAAAGTTGAATGAGGATTTTCAATCACTATTTCCTTCACTTTCGCGATGTTAACTTCAGTCACAGACGTTGATGACTTACCAGAGCGATCACACCTCGACCGCTTTTGAACGCTTTTTACCACTCATAAGCACGTGTTTTTGATTAAACGATTTATTGTAAGACTGCCGTAACATTTTCATTGATTCCAAACACAAAATTCCATTGGGGATGCAAAATTTAAGACAAACTCTTTGTTCGATGTTTTTGTCCATTATGAATTTTGCAATACACACAAGTTATGATATAAATAAAAACGTCGCTATATTTAATATAAATAACAGATGCAACTCAAACTGCGCTCCAAAATAGAAAACAGTTGTGCCGTAGTTCAGCACAACTGTTTTCGGCACAAGAATAATAAAAAAAACAATAAATTTAATTTCGAACCATAAGCGAATCATCCATTCCCGATACTTTTTTGACTGAACGTATATCCGATCCGAAAGTTTGTACGGAATAACATTTGTTTTGATTTTACTATTTGTACTGCGTTTTTCGTATGTAGTCAATTTCAAAATTAAAATTTTCGCTAAGCCCTGAAACCTTATAAGACAAAATTAGCCCATGGGTAAAGAGATTCTCGAGTTTGATTGTGATTAACAAACAGTCATTTCAATATAAGACTAACTTTTGCCCGTGGCTTTATGTTGCTAATCGCAGTAAGATTAGCCTATGTTCTTCCTCTAGGATCAAAGTATCCACATGTCAAATTTCATTGAAATCGGTGCAGTGGTTTAACTGTGGAAACGTAAGAAACAAACAGAGTTACTTTCGACTTTTAATATTACTAGCTTTTTTCCCCCGGCTCTACCCGCGTTTATGTCGGTATTTCTTTAAGGTCAAAACTGTCTTTACACTGGAATTAATAATTTCAAGTGCACAACATAATCGCAATAGCCTATTAATATAGTAAATGTATGGCCTTAACCCTCTCCTGAGAGGAGACTCGAGCCCAGCAGTGGGACATTATGGGTTGTTGTTTGTTTGTTTTATAGTAAAAGTATCGATAACAAAATAGCCGTATCTACGAGGCACGCTTATTAAGTGTTCTATGTTCGCTTCAACTGCGCTGTTTTCAAAATCATTTTAAGTACCGCTCGGTTGAAAAATAAATGGAGACAAACTCCTTCCACTTCTAAAGACAAATGGCTTTTGCAATATTATTCGACAAATGACGGAAGGAGCAGAATTCGTGAAGCGAAGCAATATGAACTGGCGGACACTGCGACACCGTTAAAATTTTCCTTAATCGAAGACAAGTACTCTTAAAACAGGGTAGAAATTCTGTTCTTATAAAGTTTCGCAATAACAATGGCGCGTCAAATATTAAAAATCAATGAATTATATACATTTTCTTTAAAGGCATTTTTGGAAAAAATGCGATCCAGAGGACGCATATTTTTTTATGATATAGGTGGCAAACAAGCAGACGTATCGCCGGATGGTAAGCGACTACCGCCGCCCATGGACACCCGCAACACCAGAGGCGTCACAAGTGCGTTGCCGGCCTTTTAAGAATGAGTATGCTCTTTTCTTGAAGGTTTGAAAGTCGTATTGGTCCGAAAATACCACAGGCGACAGTTCATTCTACAGTTTTGTTGTGCGAGGCAGAAAGTTCCTTGAAAAGCGTACAGTCGTTGACTACCAACCTTTTAGGTGATGGGAATGAAATTTCTATCGCGAAGAACGATGGCGGAAAGAGGTGGCAGGAATCAGTCCGAACAGTTCCGCGGAGCACTCCCCATGGTAAATGCGGTAGAAGATGCACAGTGAAGCCACATCTCTACGCACCGCCAATGAGTCTAGCCGAATTGAAACTTCTTGGGAATTGACGATTCGAGTCGGTCTCCGTTGAATGCGGTCCAAAAAGAGAAGGTGGTATTGAGGTGCTCCCGCCCAAAGATGGGTACAGTATTCCATGTGAGACCGGACCTGCGCCTTATAAAGCAAAAGGTGGTGGGCTGGAGTAAAATACGATCTCGATCTGGTGAGCACACCGAGCTTCTTCGGTGCCAATTTGGCCTTACTCTCCATTTGCGACCTTCTCACAGTATTCTACAGTGTGGTGTATGACCAACTTATTCTCGACACAAATATTTCAATTAGTTGTAGAGGGTAATAAAAATACAAAAAAATAGTCTGGCCAGCGTGGTATAGAATGCCAGAACTTCCTTTCTAGACACCTAGGTCTAGCTGTAGACTATTGAAGGCGATTTATGTATTTCTCTCTGCTTAAATAAAAGCCAGAACCTCAAGTCAGAGAAAAAAAGGGTATGAATGTCGTTAAGTGAAAGCAAGCTGTTAATTTGAAATCACAAACAGACACTTCAGCTCTCGACACTAATATTTAGCTAAGTAGCAAAGAGTAACAACAACATTGGTAATAATTCAAGTTATTAGTTTTAGCCTGGCTAGCGTATAGTAGGCCAGACATTCCTTTCTAATTAGAGCCCTATGTCCAGCTGTGGACTAGTGAAGACTTTCGATGATGTTGATAATGATAATTATAATATCTTCTGAACGAAAATTATAAACGTGAAAAATATTTAGTAGGTGATGCAATTGTTACGATTTAAAATTTTATACAACTATCTTTTTAACATAAAGTAACTGAAACTTATGAGGTTATCTTTTAATTTTCTTCTATACAAACTTTTTCCCAACAATCACGAACACATAGTAAAAAGAATTATCCAATTTGGTGCAGCCGAGCGGAAGTTAAGCGCGTATATACATTTAGGTTATTCATTTTTATTAAAATTATTGCTGTCATGCTGGCGGGTGAGGAGGGCAGTGGCGCAGCGGTCACTGAACGGAATCGGGAGAGGGCTGATCCCGAGCGAAAAAGATATCAGCTACAAAAACTGTCGACGGGACCACGGCTATTTATTGCTACGGTCGAGATAGCGGCATGATTGCATAACTGTGCAATCAGCCTGTCACGCTGGGATCGAGGGGGGATTTAATTTTTAAACAGGGCCTGATAAAGCACGGCTTTGATTCGGGGATGACCTGAAATAACATGGACTGGGACTTCCCAGAATAGGGATAGTATGAAGTTTACTACTACAAATATTTAAAATCTAAATAAGTGTAATTAGTTTTTACGATGTGTACTTTTTTATCATATTATTGTCCTTTACTTACGTAATATTAAATATAATTTTAAGTTCATTGTTACTGTCAAATCGAGACCACTGTCTAAAACGTTTAATTAACTTGAATACAATAAAATAATTAAGTATTCTACAGTTGCAGCTATCATAACAAAGCGGTACAGTGGCGCTGCTACAACACGAAGTTCTAGGTAATTAGTGAGCAATTAGTTGGTGTCGAGTCTATGACACGAGAGGTTGTAGGCGGGGTTAAATGAGTTACAATCATGGCTGACACGACAAGATGGCACTGCCTTGATTGGTTCTTAGATGAATTAGTTATTAAGCCATTCATACGGGATTTCGGCTCGGGGTTACGACTTAAGAATAAGATGTCTTAGAATGTTCGATAGAGATTAAAGTAATCGATTAACATATTTGAAAGGATTTCTAGGTTAATAGTAGAAATAGCTCTGATTTGAGTGACGTGGATGTTCCTGTAAGATTGATGGTTTGCACACACAATGCGTAAAAAAAATATTTAGTGACGATTTTAACATGCAATAATTATAAGTTTTAAGTTGGGTTTATATATAAATTAGATGATACACATGCATATATTTATTTAATAAAACGCGATATGCATATGCATTTATAAAATCGTTTACATATTATGTATATCTCAAATGGAATATAGTCTATATTCCATTTGAGATATAATGCGACACGAATGCTTTTACTAATATCACAACAATGCGTTGTTATTTTTCATATCATATTAGAAAATGTACATATCCTATTAAGAAATACTGTAGCTCATTAGCCTTTCAGTCGATGCGAATGATGATATAAGACCGGTAAACAATCCTTAAGATTAAATGTCATAATGGTGTCACCTAAGTACTCACTTCTTGTCAAAGATTGTGCAATTAAAATTTCTTGAAACTATTCTAACCGTTAAGTTGTCTACAAGGTGTATTTTCTTCTCGTAGAAAATTATATAAATGCGTCAGTATATCTTCTATTGCTGACGATTTCCATAGAACTTTATCAATATAGTTCAAAAGTTTCCCTAACAACGGAACAACTGCGTCAGCTTCTGAACAATATTTGCGGAAAATTATATTCCGTTTGTGAAAGTCGATTCCATATAAAAGTTATATTTTCGTATTGTATGCGTTAAGCTTCTAACACTCTAGCTGTGATTGGTATATTAGCATGGGTGGTAGCCCATGCTTCGCACGGGCTCTAGGGATATATAATATAGCCTATGTTACCCCGAGAAGATGTGCGGCTTTGTTTCCGACGTCTTCAACAAATATCGTTATATTATAGCCAATATACATCAAAAATTTAATAAATTATATACGAAAAGTTTCCTCAAAAATCACTCTATTTATTGAAAAAAACGACATCAGAATCTAGTAGCTATTGAATTTATCGCGAACAGGCAGACAGATGTTTTTGTTTTATAATTTGTATTGATATAGCAAGACTTTTGAGTGCCCTGCATCTGAAAAAGGAATTATAATCTTTCTATCATTGCGATCAACAATATTTTAGAAACACCAAATAGCTCAACAATATTTTGTCTTTCTAAAAACAAAAAAGTTTAGTATTATTCACAGTCATGGGGCACAGATAAAATAAGGAAAATTTACTTAAATCTTGTAATTTTTCCCAGTAATTAATTTGTATTGTTTAATTTGTAATTAATGAATTTTTAAGTCCCGGGAGGCTGAATACACAGTTAGCAGTTAGAAAAAAGAGAACAAGAAATTTAGTTATGTTTAATAATTGTATACTTAAGGAACCTAACTAACCTACTTATAAATTAAATGGGAATACTAAGAAAATTATCAATGCAAATATAATGTTAGTTTGCATAAGATTACAAAAACGATTACAAATTAACCGTAATTAATTTTATATGTTCAGATTACAGAAATAACTTCAAAATGGTATCTTTTAAACCCATTTCTCAAAGTCATAGGCCCAGAATGTTTAATCTTGCCTGGGACATTATACAGAAGTTTAGTAAGAAAGTGCACATCTCCATATAGGTACGCCTTATGAGAACTACGGGCAACGGAGCTCTATATAACTGATCCTAATTGCGGTATGCGGGGCCATTTTGTCTATATACTCTCGCTATAAGGAGCTTTTTCATTTGATCTTTTACCCGCATAAATTGATTGAGTTAGAGGGGAGCCAAGTGTGAACATTCCACTTAAACGTAATGGCGCAAAACGGCACGGGTGTTTTATTGATTGTGTTTGTAGCTTTTCTTTACTGTTATAGGTCTTCACTACTGAACGAGTTTTAGTTTATTTGTATACTGCTAAATATCTTCTTTGTTTAGTCCTTTCTTATTTAGTTACTAGCTTTAATTAACCTGTTTATCTATACAATAAAAAAATTAAGTGTTTGTAATTTCAATATAACAATTTTTTAACCAAAAGATTACACTTACATCAAATAATTATTTTCTAAAATTGATTGTCTTTTCCAGTTAATCTCTGGAACTAGCTGATATCCAATGATATAAGATGTATTTTAGGCAAAATTTTAGACCAACTTCGTAACGCAGTGTTACCCGCAGTTTTATTGTAAGGTGCATCTAGTACTGAATAAATTTAACAATCTGCCAACTTAATTTTTCATATACATTTCACTAGTCTTATGTAACCACCAAACAAAACCTTGGTTTTAATGGTATACCGAACATATTAGAACGGTTAATGAAAAGTCTATATACCATGTATAATATACTGTGGGAGAGCCACGCTTTTAAATCTAGAAAAAAATATTTGAGAAAAAATATTTATGCATATTCCCTACTGGACTGTCTGTGATATCCTCAGTACCACGCGGACTTTACTCCAACAGAATACATTTTTTTCCAAAATTTGGTAACTTCTTACAACGGCAAAAATACAAGAACATTTATATATACTAATATAAAAACTATAGTTGTAAAAATTTGTAGATTATGGTGCCTTTACATACATATTAAATCGATAACGAAATAAATATATGTATAATATGTATGCATTTACAAAAAAAAGTATACAATAGTTTTAAATCAGTTGTCTAGTACCCATAGTATAAGCTCTAAATTGGGACTGAATGGTGTTGTGTGTCATATAGATATCCGGAATATTTATTTATAAATATTTTTGCAAGTTTCTGTTGTAATATACAAATACCTAAACACTACATTGGAACATACTACATTCACTATGTCAACAAACATTTCAGGTCAATTAAAACGAAGAAACTCAAAGCTATTCCCTCGATATTTACAATCGCAATCACTCAACATCGACGAATTTTTCTTGATTCAATATTTGTCGAAATAATTCTTCCGACATACATTGAATTCCGACATTTATAATATCTTATGTTTGTATGTGTATATATGGCCTCACGAGTGGAAAACATGAATAAAATCACTTTATAGTTTACTTATCATAGTCTTTTTAAAAGAGTGCCTAAAACTGATTCAACATTGCAAAAGTTAGACATACATAGACATACTTTAAATTTAAAAACCAATGTATGAACTATCTGACCCCTGAAGAATTTCAGCCCGAATGTATCAACGTTCTCTCTGTTTAATCAGGAATGGTAAATAATAGATAAAATTTCAAATTGTTAAATATTTATTACGGTTTATTCAAATTAATGAAACGATTGTTGCTTAAAGGGATGTACCTGAGCTACCCCATACGTACCCGTTTCATTATTATTTAATATTTTGTTTCCTTTTGGTTAGTAATAATATTAAAGTAATTTAAAACTTACAGGGAACAAATGAGTAATGGCTTCCGAGTCGTTTATTATACATATATTTTTAAACCCCCGACGCAAAAAGAGGGTGATATAAGTTTGACGTCGATGCCTGTGTGTGTCTGTCTGTCGATATCGCTCCATCCGCTTGCCGTGCCGATGCGATACTTGATTGCGATGCCGTTTTCTTTATTTGAAACCAATGCGGTAGTTCTTAGCTATGTTAGGTAAATATCGGTCCAGCAGTGTAAGAGTATCAGCTTTTTTCCAAAATGATGTAAGGTATTTTTGGCGCATGATTACTAGATTAAATGCTTGTGTAAGGGGTCCAGCGACTTCCACATACAGCGCTACAGAAATATACAACAACGCCATCTACCGCTGATATACTGCACTGCGAAGTAATGTACTACACGAAGAACCCGCCAATCCTGAATCGCGCAATAGAAATATCTGCGCCAATTAACATATATACAACTTCCCAACATCAACTATTGGGCAGTAGCCCGCCAGGCATGCTTATCCCGGGTGTACTTTGTGTCCGTTTCATGTATGTTTGTAAAGATCCCCGCGACACAGGAATGTATATTCCTAATGCGGGAGTTGTAAAAAATAAATAAAATAAATAAAAAAAAAAAGAAATAAGATGAAGCTGCCGCCGCCGCCTCCCTTTGTGTTGGCGGGACAAGATACCCGTTCCAACACAGGGTTTTTTTAATTTTTAATTGTTGTGTTGAAATAATTTGAACAATTTTAAGGTTTTCTTTCAAAAGTACTGAATATATTCAAAATATATTGTCGACGTATTATCAAGAGATAGGGCTTGCATGGGGAGTTTTCAAAATTTTTAATTTTAGCTTGTATATATGTGAGCCTGCCTACTACTACTCTGTCTGATCGTGATCGAGAAAACAAAAGTCAAGGTCACCTGACTCATTGCAAACTCAGACAATGCAACAACGCAGCCTGGTGACCCACATTATAGCGGCCTATTTAAATGCTTCTGCATCATCGGGCCTCTGGTCTCACACTCGCCAACGAAACACGTCAGCAAAAATGCTTCCATTGGTTACAAACTAATCGAAGATTACTTAAGCTTGAACTAATTATTTTACTCATATTTCCTTGATCTGATGCTAAATAAACGTCGAATGAAAATACATTACATTTTTTAGGTATATGTACGACTCGAATAAAATATATGTATATATACGCTTGTAGGTGTAAGCTCCATTTTAGAACATGTTTACGAAAAAGACACAAAGAAATTTGAGAAAATATAGCCAAGAATTAATGTTGTTTGTAAATTGACACAGTAGAGTAGTGACAAAATGATAGCTTAAGGTAATGGAAAAATATTTGTTGTGTATATAATTCTATACCTTACAGGCAGCCCGACTTCATAAAACCTTTTTTGATTTTGTCGCTGCGTATTTTTCATAATATTTTAGTAGGTATTTAACCGTGTTTATTTTATATGATGCGCTAAAACGAAGGTATTGTGTACGAATTGTGACCACACCACTGACACCCCGTAAGTGGTGTGGTTGTAGATGATATTTATATCTGGATCTACTGAACTGTTTTAAAAATTTATATAGCTAATAGAAAATCACATTATTTATGAGTGCCACAGGTAGTAAATTAACCCAAAAATAATAACTGCGGTATCTGACATACACGTGCGTAGCAAAAGCAATTATTAACATATATTACTAATAGTTTATTTCTTGCAACAATATAGTGCACATTACTTTTAAAAATATACAAGATAATCCTTTTTACAATATTGTGGAAGACTGGTGCCTAAACTAAAGTCGAGGCTTGTGTTTCAATACAGCAGGTCTCCCTTCCCCACTTCTCTTTTTTTTCCTCGAATACCACCGACTGATGGCTTGTTGGTCTCGACCGACTAAAATGGCACGCTACCTCTTGTACCAAGAGCCAGGGAACCAGGTGCGCCCTCGAAAGAAAATCCTGAAGACCCGACGTGCACGGACCACCTGAGGCGTCTGAGGTACCGATCCTGTTCCCCAGCCTGGTAGACCGGGAGAGTTCTAAACCTCTCTCGGTCCCGCTCCGCCGTCTCCTTCGCAAGCACAACTTGCTCGCAGAAAGAGGCGGCGGAACCAGTTTACATATGTTTACATTCAGTTTTACAAATAGTGGGCACTACGAAATTTAGCGATTTACTCAATTAGATACATGTATAATATTATTGTTATGTGTCTGTGTGTGCATGATTGTTTGTATGTGTCTAAAGGTGAGCATATGGAAGCGTGGGAGCGCACAGGTTCTACGTGCACTGCACCATTACCGATACTGATATGTAAGTCAAGTCATATAATTTAACGACAATACAATAAAAAAGAGAGAAAAGGTTCTAATACTTTAAAACTAAAATTATAAAAGCAATATTCAAATATTTAATATTCGTGACTAGCGAAAAAATGTTACAGACTTTTAAAGAGATACTTTTTTATACCGTTCCGAAATTAAAATATCCTAATCGGAATGCTGTATAAAATTCATCCGAAATCGGCCTTTAATATTAAATTTTTCCAACACAGGCACCGAAAAGATTTCGAGATTATCCGTTTTCAATCTGATTATATAATGAACGAATTAGCATTTCAACTCTTTTTTTAGATTACGGCTGCGGTTGTTACAATATCAGTTACCTTTAAATATTAAACTTTTTATTTCGAAGATAGACTATATTGTTTTATATGTCCTTCCTCATTATTTCTTACATATTATTTGTTAAATTGGGTAAAATTAAAACGCATTAATAATTAACTACTTGAGATTGATTTTCATAATTTGACCATGAGGATTTGAACGAGAGTTTCAAAATTCATGTTAAAATTTAACCTGTATGTGTTCACTTAAATCACTCTTTATATCGGCTGGTAGACCGAAATTTCGAAGAAAAAAAAGAAAATTACTTTTTAAAAATTCAAGCCAGAGAGTATACCTTGGAAGTTTGTAACACAATTGCTGCCATAATTTTGTTTAAGTCTCAGGCCTATTTAGAATACAAACTCTAAGCACAGCAAAATAAATTAATTCATCCTATTCTTGATCAAAACCAGACTCATCAATTTAACTCCAAGTCAAAAATATTTACATATTTTAATTTTATATATTACACGTATTTTAATTATAAATATAAAATAAAGCATTACCTCTACTACGTTTCGCGCTGGTCTTGTTAACCACGTTTGCAATCCAGGAAACCGCTGGCAATGAGAGCACAACTTCTGGTGAAAGTACCTCGCCAAATTTTTTTGCACCATTTCCACTAACCTGATGGACCATGTTAAAGAAAATTATAATAAAATATTGCTTCCATAGTTAATTAATAAAAGATCATTATTTCAACTTCAACATTCACGCAACATTCATTAAAATATAAATAATGTCTTCTTAATTTAAAAGACCTATTTTGAAACTTTAAAATTTTCAACAAATATTATAAATTTTCATCTCTTTCGTTAATTTTAACGAATGAGATGAAAATTTGTTGATTAATCAATTTAAGTATTTGATAGGCTGGTCAAACCAGCCTATCAAATACTTTACTACAGCCTTCAAATCTTGCAATTTAAATTTAAAGAACCACTTCGCGATTTTCGATTGAGCTAAAATTTGAAATGTGCTTTTAGCATTGATAACAATGCAATTGTTTATAATCGGTTTTATTATTAATCCAAAATGGCCGCCGTAACAAAATGGCGGCGTACATATTTCTGAACAACTCATCCAATATGAGTATCAAATGAAAAGGTTTGAATATTTTTTATTAACAAGTTACAAAAGCTTTGTTTTTAAATTATATTTTGAAATAAATCACATGTATATTTATTTAATAAATTTATCTGGGTTTAAACGCATTCTATATAATCAAATAAATAATCATTAAATTCAGCCGGTTTAACAAACCCAATAATCATCAGTTAGGTTTAAATATAGCCTGTATAACCAAACAAATAATTACAATTATAATTGAGTTGTTGACTGTTTAAGAGGTACCAACTCGTCCAAGTGGCTAATTTGTCGTTATTGCTTTTATTTCAGTAACAACGTTTGAATGATTATACATCAAACTGTTTAAACGAGAGGCAGTAAAACTGTGCCCCTATAAAATTTGCCACATTTTACAACAGTCAGCCGAAACGTGTCCTATCATTTGCCGCCAATATTTGTCAAGCAATGGCAATAAAAACGGCTGTAAAAATTTAAATGTAAGACTTTCACAATATTGTCAAGGATCTTTTTATTTGTCCCATAATTAAATTTACTGCTCTATACAACAGAAAACTCTTAAGTTTTTCATTGTCCGTGACATATAGTAGAATATTCCCTACTCCAATGACTAATCTATATTTATACAGAAATTCATTTAAATCGTTTCAGCGGCTTAATCCTGAAAGCGTAACTGACAGATAGACAGAGATACTTTCGAATTTATAATATTAGTATAAATAAGAATAGAAAATTCCTTTGCCAATTGAGCCACAAGAGAAATACAAGTACGAGTAAGGTACCTATTAATTACAAAGGCACATCATATTATGTACTTATGAAACGAGCTATTTATGTTCCAATAAAGTTATAATTCGGGCAGTCATACTGTCTTTGGATAGGATAAACACACGCAAAAATATATACAATATAGAAACTATTTAGAAGAAAAAAATACTATAAAGAAAATACTGAGGACGAGATAAAACGAAAACAATGTAATCGCTATCATATATTATGTTTAGTAGCTTTAAATATCTATTATATTATGATGTTCGTCCTAAGTCTGATCACGTACAAAATATAAGAAAAGAATTATGATATGTATTAGAAGAATATCATGGCAAACCCTCTGATACGAACTAAATAGATATGTGCGTAGAATATTGAAGTGAAATTCAATGAATAGTTTGATACTGTGATTGCTTTCCTACAAGTAAATACCTGAAATTAGACAGTCAGGGAGTTTGTAGGTAAAACTCATCAGCTAAGAATAGATTTAAAGCCAAAACACAACGAAAGGTAGCCTAAGAGCTTTTGTAATTATATACGGACGGCTTAAGGTGTTTAAACTTGTATTGATTTTCTTTAATGTACTAAATATGTCACGTAATGTTTGCCTATTAAATATTAACAAGCAATGAATTATTAAAAAATCAAATCTGATTGCGTCCATATCATGTATAAAACTTTAAATATTAAATATTCGTAATCACCATTAAAAATTATTTAATTTGATACCACTGTCGATGTATTTTGAAAACGTATCGTTTTTGAGATTACTTTTTGGCTCCAAAATACTTAAATTTGTGTTTTTTTTAATTTTCAGCGTCACTCTCACGACAAAGAAGAAACTATTGACACCACTCGAACAAAATACGACACGCCGTTTAGACTATAGGGCGTGCCAATGAAATATACATAATACAAAAAATATCAAAAATCATAACCCTCCTTCTTTCGCAGTCGGGTATAAAGAGATAAAATTTGTTTAGTTGTAGGGTTAATCTCTGAATCTACTGAACTGACTTTGAAAATCGTTTATCAATAGGAAGCCACATTATCTGTGAGTGTCTCAAGCTATATATTAACTCGAAAAATGATTTTCGCGATATCAGAATACACAGGGCGGAGCCACTGCCAAAATCTAGTTTAACATAAAGAAACTAAAAATATATTTTAGCACAAATATACTGTAAATTCACAAATGTATGGTAAAAAAGCCGAAAATGTCGATGTCAGAAATGTACTCCGGTCTGCTTGACTAGCATCCATAAAAAACAATGAAATTGCAACTATTTTAGCCTGACTGGCGCGCATTCTGTTAAAAAGAATCAGGCGCTAAACTACCACTATATGATAATTTTGAATCACTTGAAAAGAGTTAGTTACAAATATAGGTTCAATATTTGGCTACTGTATTAACTAATGTGAAAAAAAAATCAACATTCAAATACCGCTGAAATGAAAGACATCTCAACCATTTTTTCGAGTTATCACAACGCAGCGGCGATGAAAAATATTAACATTTGCTTGATTTAAGTCATAAATTATCGAAGACCGTTTAAATATATAACCAAATCCCTTAGTTAAACCATCAACCAGGTTTCGAGAAACCAAGTTTGTTATCCTGTTTGTTTTCTCTGTTTAATAAATAAATCATAATAATAAATGATGAATCCAAATATTCCAAGAATCCAGATATCAATAATACAAAATGTGTAAGGAATCAGAAGGCAACAACACGAAATAAATAAACTTTTGTAAATATCAATATCGTGTAGACTAGAGATAAAATAATTTGAAGTTCACTAAGTATTTTGATACTTTTCGCAGTTGAGTGCACACTTAAGTTTTTCTTAAGAAAAGTAAAAGGTTTCAGAATACACTCAGAAAAAAAAACAACTTAACGTCCTCCCACACAAAACATAACAATAACTACAAAAGCTACAGGATGCACACTTTTTCATTCCGTTGTATCCCTCTCATACTCTATATGAAAAACACTATTTGTCAACTTACAAAGCTTTGTCGTGTGGGATGATTACGCCTGTTTCCACTTCAAACAACGGCACAACAAAAACCGTCTTAGCAAACACACAGCCAGCATCCCTCTTTTCGTCTCCCATAAGCTTTCTAATCATTTTGAGAAACTTCGGCGCCAAACCGTAACTCGGTATCAACTCTATATCCGAGACCAAGAAGTAATTAGTCCTCGATGCATTTCTTGCAACGTTTCTACCCACGTTCACAGGATACATCATAAATTTCGTTTGTCGGAACGTGGAGAAATTATAGCTTTCCAAACCGGAGCAATCTCTGAATTCTAAATTGGGAACTATCATTTCTTGTCGAAATGCAATCATCATACGTTCGATCTTCGTCTTCCTTACCCATTGTATATATTTTCCCCTGGTGTTATTATTCAATTTTCTATATTCGCCTAGTCTTTTACTTATTAATCTTTCTATTGCATCATTACTTAGAGGTTCCAATGGTTTTGCAGTAGTTAGAGATAGCTTCCTCTCTTCCAAAGTTCTGATTTGTGGCGGGAAACGTTTAGGATAAAATAAATGCAACGAAACCTTCATCATACCAGAGTAGCAGTGACACAGTTGCTTCATTATTTGCATTGTAATATCTAAATCAAAGCCTGGTACGTACACCGCAATACTGATAGGCCCCTCCCAGTACCTAGCTATTTCCACAAGATGGTACAGGAATTCTGGAGTAGCATGCGTTACATACGTGACTTCCTGGCTCTTTGTGCGATTCAAATAGGCTGTGCCTATAATGGCATCATAGATGACTTTGTAAGAGCTTCGATTACCACTTTCTGGGGACGGATATATTTGAAGTTTCTCGAAATGAAGTTTATCGGGTAGGCCATAATTAAAGTGACAGTAGCTTATATTTTCGGGCCGTTTGTTTTGTAAAAATCCACCAGGCTTATAGACATGATTCATTCTTAGTTTTGATTGTGATTGGTCGTGGTGTCTGTGTGCATATAACTGTAGCACCATGGTTAATGCAACTAGGAACGAAGCTGTCATCAATATAGTTGAGTGTCTCCTTGTCAACCTGAAGGAGTAGGCCCCAAATATCCGCAGACATCTCGACATCTTTAACGTTCATTGTTTTCTAGTTAAATAGTTCCTATAGTATACATTCCCTCCGTAAATCTTAGTATTTGCTACAAGAATACTTTGATGGATTATTTATTACTTTGTTATATGTGATATTCATTTTCTATTATAAAATATTAAATTTTAGTAAACAATACACGCAAGGACGTCAAAATATGAGTAAACGGGTCACGGTCAGCTAAACACACATTTTAAATGGTTGGGCTAAGACATAATCACAACAGCAAGAACGACAAAATCACAATGTATATTCACAACATGTTAAATAAGTTACATTAGTAAAATCTATTATTTTAAATCACAAATAGAGAAAAATATCCACCACACAATATTTTATTTTGACAGTTGTTGCGCGCGCATCTTGTCGGCATTGCGCGCGTCGACCAAATCAATATTCCCGCCATGTTCAGAAAGTTGAAATAAGTGTGTTCTCGTTTACGGAATCAAACATAGGAACTATAATTTTTTATAGTGATAGGAAAATTACAGCCTAATGATAATATAGTAGTAGTAAATGAGACAGAAATTAAACGAAAAAATGTCAAAAATAGTGAGAAGGGAATAAGATACAGAACTTGTGTCGTTTTTGATTTTCAACATTTTTAACCGACTTCGAAAAAGGAGAAGGTTACCGATTTAACTGTATTTATTTTTAAGTTTCTGAACACTATCCCTGCTAAACATAGGCCCTCTCCTTAGTTTTAGTGCACTAAGCCGTGAGGGGTAGATAGGTCGTTTTAAGATTTTCTTCCCTTTGCAGTACCTAATTTTGTACCGCCCAGTTTACTTTGTAAGTTGGCTTTTCTCAATCTATCACCACACATATGTTTATATTTTTCTATGTAAAACATTATAAAAATGTAAAAATGGAGGTAATCTTTGCTTAGGCAAAGATTACCTCCATTTTTATACCTAAGTATAAACTCTTTAGAATTTACGAAAGAATCCATAGCCTTTAGAATAGAACTCGAATCATTACGGGTGACTAAAGATTATTTCAAAGAGCATACGAATGTAGGCAAAGGAGCAAAGTAATTCTATACGACATACAATAAAATCAGTTAGTACATAGCTTTTTTTGAGGCCCTATCATCGTTGAAAATATATCTCAATATTCTCAGATCTATAATTAGGAATTGTGAAAATTTTATTGTTTGGTTTATTATAAAAGTATTTTTTTTATTTTACACCCCTTGCGCACTGGTGTCCTTTTTATAATTCAACGATTCGGTTTGACGTCATGACCAACCTATTAGGACAAATTTTGTCTCAGTATGCTCCGGAACATTTCAACCGAACTATTATATTCAGAGATATTAAATACTCTCGGACTTGAAATTTACATTTCATATTCTTCATTTCAGAATTTAAATAGTGCTGATACAATACATTGTATCAACATCATACATAAGTAAGAGATCGCTTTAATTTCTGTGAAAATAATTATTTGATGGCTTTATTTTGTTAACCAATAACTTCTGATAAAATATTATATATATATAAAATACGTTTCTCCGCGATACATAGTATAATATATATCCAATATAGAACACCTAGCCATTTAAAATAATTCTGCAAAAACAAACTACAAGAAAACATTGCACACATACATTAACTTATAGTTTTTTTTTCTAATCTGTAATCACTTAGTTAATCATCCATCATACCCATGTATGGTCTATGTTATCATTAATATATATCTATAATACACAACTAAAATCCAAACAACTAGCTACTCCTTTTTAAAGTTATAAACTTAATAATGGCTTGATTTATCATTTTGAATATCACCGATGTGAAACTAGGTGAAGCGATAGACTAATTACTCGACTCGAGACAGTAACTTAAATTAGGCATAAGTTCAGCAAGTAATTGAGCCTAACTTTTGATTAGATATTCCAGGCTTACAAACACGCCACAGACAGTTTTTGGTAAACTCCAAGCCGTTCAGTTGATTACTCGAAATCATGAAGAGCACTCTGAAAAAAAAATTCAAAAATAACGTGTTAGTGAAACCACTGTACAAAAGACTTAAAAACTATAACAAAATAAAACCAAAAACGCTGATATCTGTTAGCAATATCGATCTAGATGGCATCGGTATTAAAATAAAAAGTCATTATATTAGCCATTGTGCTAAGTTGTTAGAATCAAATAACTCAAAGAAGAAAATATGTATATGCAATAGATGTGAAAGTTTAAATAAAAATAATGTATTTGATAAACTTCGTAAAGACGATCCATTGAATTGTGGATCGAAAAGACTTAAAATGATAAATACTATGACAAAAACGGAGGTGAACAATGAAGTAGATATGGCAGATAAAATTAACAAATTTATTCAAGCTGATGATAATAAAGATATCCCACCAAAAGTAAGTACGAATATCTTGTAATAATAACAAATCCACTGTCATCAAAACTATCTATACTACAAAGCAATACTACGGATCGTTAATTTAATTTTAATACTTAGCAGGAACTTACTTACGTATTTCTATTTTCAGCGTAGAATATATTTAAAATCAATGCAATAGTGCTCTTTTTTTTCCGGAACATTATATGGTTGTAGTAGATTTTAATTCTTGAACGAATTTGTTTCAGTTTTAGCTAGTTTTTAAGTCAACTCTCTCATGGCAGACTTACTGATACTAGAAAAGAATAGTACCAACGTTATTTTATATTAGTCTTATATATTATTTCTCTTAAACTACTGATATAAATTTAATATTATAATAAGGAACAGAAAATTCATGTCGTGAACATCTATGGCGATCGTTACCGGTCAGTGCCCTCAAATATACTGACAACTAATTCAACCTTTGAATTCACTTCTATCCAGTCCGATGCCAGTCGCTCCATGTAATAATAATAATTGGGAAAAATAAAGGCTAGGAAGATGATGCATAACGTACAGAAAATTTTACGTATACGCCTTTACTGAAGATGTACGATTGTAATATATTTATTTATTTTTATTTATTTATCTTTATTGTATATACATAGTAAGAAATGATACAACAGGAACAATCACGCAATATGTATAACAATTGGCGGTCTTATCGCTCTCGGCGATTTCTTCCAGACAACAAATATATGTGGTTATAGATTTAACACTCATTAACACTTGTTTCAATCCGGGTGGTATTACGTTACCGTATACAGTAAAATGTTATTTACATTTCATTTAGATTTAGATTTTCAGATTAGATCTAAAACATTCAATTACCTGAGTATAGTCACAACGGATTTTTTCCTTAAATAAACTGCTGCAGAAAACCTTTTCAATTCTTTACAGTATCGATTGTACAAATGAAAGGTTTCATTATAATGCTGCTTAGTTATGGCAATCACGTCGACTACTTCCAACTTACTCAAAGAACTGCAACAAGACCATTCTACTTGCACTAATCCTGTTCAACTTGCACCAATCACAGTGAAACAAGGTTTTAGAGAATCTGCATATAATAAATTCACTCAATTCTCAAAGATGCCGTGTACGTGGTTGAGAGTGTACCCCCTGCCTCAGTCCCCTGGGGAGACGGTTGGCTCTGTGATCTTAAGATGTGCGCTTTGCCAATTCGGACTGGCGACTTTTCTTGTGATGTGGACTGCAATATGGATGTTCATCATACATTATTTTGAAGGTACATTATTTAATTTAATGGATTTGACTACAGCTAATTTTTCTTTTCTATAGGTTTCGAAACCGAAACTTAATAAGCACTGCAATAAATTTGTGTACTACTAGACAATTAGCTTCTACCATCAATTTATATTTATGAAATTGTGTTAATTGAGGCTACAATTTTGATAAAAAAATATATTTTTGGACTTTTTAACGTTATCATTATGTATGCATGATTCTACAAAAATCATAGCTAAAAAATGTCGAATGCTTAAGATATCTCTCTAAGTCAAATTATTAGTTAATTAAAAGTAAAATAAGGAAGTAAAAATGTTCATAATTCTTAATCAACCCACATTCAGCCACCAGTAGTACTTTTTAGCCAAAGGATAGTATAGCCCGTCTACAATGCATTGACGCAAGTAATAAAAGCGCAGACTGCTTCAAGTTAATTCTTAGAAAAGTAGTTGCTTTATTGATGCATTGATTTATGTTAATTGTTTCTCGAACACAAAGCATAATTGACTACATATAATGTACCATTAGTTAAGATAATAGACTATTCAATGATGTTAGCTACACATTTCGATTATATCTATTCATTTGTACATACATACAGTCACACCTTTTTCCCAGATGGGTAGGCAGAGACAATTGATCTCCACTTACGGTCCTGACACACTACTTTTGCTTTGTCCATATTCATCAACCATTCCGTTTCCATTATTTGAAAGCAGCTTTGTTACATAGTTAATACAATGCTGGAATAGTGGACCATCGGTATCGGCATTCGGTTTGAGGCGAGGCTAACACCAAAATGACAGATTGCAAACCTACATATTTGAAACATTATGTAGCTTAAACTGCTGCGGTACGGAATGTAAAAGTTGACAGATAAAAATATTATATTATAAGCACTCTAAAAAAGATATTTGGATAATACAAATAACAAATAATTATGAAGGGTAATAAGTAAACTAGACACATAAATTTAGGGTCGATAAAGTTCCATTATTTTTGATAATATACTCGTAAGCTATTAGGGAATCCGTTTACTTATTTAAAACAAACCATCTGAATGCAGAGCTGCTCTACCTACAAAGACATTAACATATACACATTTTATTGCAGGACCTAACGAAATATATATATGCCACGAGTTCGAGAAACAACAGCACCAAGTTGTCATTGATTTAGCAACAGAGTTAAGGCAGGTAAGGGATATGTATATATTAATATTGTATAACGGCGGTGTGTATGTCTGAAATTGTGATTTCTAATATATCATAGTATAAATCATATACAGAACTAACAGCAGTTCGGTTTATTGGTGGGAATAGTATGGATATCAACCTTATATATTACTAGCTTTCGCAGAAGTATCATCCGCATAAGCGTCGCACACTGTGGTTAAGATATAATAACTTTTAATCTACTTCATTAACTATTTATACAAGCCATCACATTTCAAACAAATCTTGTTAAACGTTCACTACACGAAAGAATAACAAACTATCCACTCCTTTTCTCTCTCTAAGTCCTTTTGTAATATTCTATCTTCATAGTCCTAGCCTTTATTATGCCCAAGATAATATTTAGTTGGCTATTAGTTCATCCGGTTTTATTATGGAGCGATTGGCATCTTACCTGCGACTTACTGTGACTTAGTTATCAGTATATTTGAGATTGACTTCCCAAAAGATGTTGATGATAACCAGGTCCGACGGCTTGCCGTACTCTGAGATACAGGCATGAAACACCACCCAACATCCATACGTTTATCAGGCTGTTAGTATCAATTTTTTGTAAGAAAAACCCAAGTCGCGTATTCTGTATATGCTACGCACTGCCAGGTTGTTTTAAATCGGCTGGAATTATCTGGTACTGCGTAGAGATTTAGCCTCGCTATGCGTCTTTAATCGCATTAACTATTAGGAATTGATCGAACTGATCCCTGCCGCCTCTTATCGTCATCGTCCTATGCGACAGTAGTTTTGTCCTCAGCATTTAGATGGTTGG
This sequence comes from Hyphantria cunea, assembly GCA_003709505.1. Taxonomy (NCBI): domain Eukaryota; kingdom Metazoa; phylum Arthropoda; class Insecta; order Lepidoptera; family Erebidae; genus Hyphantria; species Hyphantria cunea. The sequence goes on from PKRV01001177.1 coordinate 4,556,565, forward strand.
CAGTCTACAACCGTGTGCTTCTCCAGAAACTTTTTGCTTCGCACAACAAAACTGGAATGCACTGCCTTATGTCAGGATTAATACGACCTTCACAAAAAGAGCGTACTCCTTCTTAAAAGGCCGGCAACGCATTTGTGTTGCCTCTAGTGCTGCGGGTGTCTATAGGCGGCGGAAATCGCTTAATGTCATAGTACGAATGGGGCGTTGCACTACACTACACTACAATATGTTTGCACTTTTGATCATAGAATTCCCATAGAAAAAATAATCACATACGCAACCAGACAGCCAACGAAGGCGTCTTAGAATTTTAGAGTGCATAATATTAATATAAAAAAACAATATTATCAGTATATTTAATTTTTTAACTAGTTGGTAACTAAAACTCATTGCATTATCACTACCGTTAGCCATGCAAGAATTGTAGTATATATGGAAGTTAAATACAAAGAAATACTGCACCCATTCGAAGCTGCGGCGCGTGAATAGTATGAAATTAATTTATAATACCTTAGTAGGCTTCATGCACCTTATTGCTTATTTTCATAAAGTTAAATACGAAACGTCATATGAATGACAGCAGGCTGGAAAAATCAATAATTCACCTAAGATGTTTTACTACTGCGATTTTTAAATAGTGTAAATTTTAGACAGTCTCTACATTATTAACCCTGTATAAACTGAAACTGAAAAATATACATATATATATATTATAATAAGAACACTTTCATTTTTATATATTTATTTTTTAACTTAATGCACATGAGGTACAAAGACGGACTTAATGCCATTAGGCATTATCTACCAGTCAACCTACAGGTGTTGCAGAAATATGATGCGGTAGGTGCAAGGACAAAATTTTGAACTCGGACTAATAGCAATTATGCAGATACTAGATAAGCATATACAATTATACTACTAAATATATAACAGATACACAATATACACAAACATACACATATAAATACATACGCACATATATACATACATACATATAAACATATATATACATATATAGACGGGTATTAGCGTTGAGACTATACTGCCAATTAACTCAGAAGAAGTTCGCGAACTCTTTTTTTAAATGTAAGACGATTAGTAGACATCCTGATTTCGGTAGGAAGTGCATTCCACAGTAGGATTTCCACCGCTTACCTTCAAAACTATCTTTAGAACACAGTTAATGAAACCACATTTTTTTCCCTCGTCTTCTACCAACATTTCCTTGATTCTTTGATTCAACGTTATGTACATTTACTTCGATAATATAAATCACGTTCAACAACAAACATTGACGCAATCTGCTTCTACATTTTATGATATTTACATGTCCTAAATAAATATTTAAGAACGTGAAAACGTGCGTATAGCATGTAATTCACGGCAATAACATTAGAGCCACCAACGAAAACATATTACTTTGAAGCGATAAATAACTGTTTGGATACCTTATTCTATTACAAAAGTTTTATGTTATGTGTTTATAAAAAAAATATAATTTATTAATGCAAACTGAAGTAGCATATTATAACAAAATGTTTGCGTCTCAGGACGCCCGACAGCAGTGATAACATAAACTAATCTAGTTCATTATAAAATATATTTTATCTGTCTGAAATACGGCTAACACTGTGAGTTAGAGTGAGAGAGGAGGAGCCTGCCTTTCGTTGATATATGTGTGAAAGAAAGGGAAGCCAGAAAGACAGGCGTAGTAACGCGTTACGTAACGAAGCGATTTCCCGCCCTCACAAAAAAGTTATCACTTCAAAAATAAATTTGTAAGCTTTGATGAAGCAGTCCCCAACCCGCACTTGGCCAGCGTGGGGACGTATGGCCTTAACCCTCTCCTGAGAGGAGACCCGAGCCCAGCAGTGGGACATTATGGGTTGTTGATTGATGATGAAAGATGTACACTTAATATGCGGAACGTATAATCATACTATCAAAAGCCTAATTCAGGTTTCGTATTCAGTGGATAGTAAAAACATAAATACGGTACGGTACGAACGGTAGGAAAAAATATGTTCCCAGAATCATGATCATCATCATCATCAGCCTATCGCAGTCCACTGCTGGACATAGGCCTCTCCAATTTCACGCCACTTAGTTCGATCTATGGCTTCTCGCATCCAGCTCCTGCCAGCCGTCTTGCGCAAATCATCGCTCCACCTGGCTTGTGGACGTCCTACACTACGTTTGCCGAGACGCGGTCTCCACTCAAGAACTCGTTTACCCCAACGGTTATCGATTCTTCCCAGAATCAGCTCACAGAAAAATACCCTCAAATCGCCAATTCTATATGAAATAGTTAGGCTTGAAGTGACACAAATTAAGAAAAATATACTAGCTCTTCACAATGTGTATTTTCTAATTGGTAAATTATTAATTGATATTTATTACCTATATGACAATATTCTTTGACGACAGAGGGTACGTTATTTGCTCAATTATACTTAAAGGTTGTCATAAATTCTAATTAACAAATTAATTAGTGAGGGAAGTACTCAATTATGTTCTTGTCTATAATTAAGATCTCTCTCAGCAGCTTCTCGTAGCCGCTGCGCTAACAAAAATTTAATGGGTTCCTAATACACACCCTACGAAACTTCAGATTGTGTTTGTGATTAAATAAATTATGAACAGTCTGTTAGACTTGGTATTAATATCAGTGACGAGAACATACTCAATTTCAATTTGCTGATGTCATCATAGCTGAAACTACATTTTTTTATGCCTGATGGTAAGCGATTACCGCCGCCCATGGACACCAGAGGCGACACAAGTGCGTTGCCGGTCTTTTAAGCAGGAGTACACTCTTTTCTTGAAGGTTTGAAGTATACATTACAGATCTTACCACAATTATCGATAACCTTTGTAGATTTTCTAAATGACTGGAACTTAAAATAAAACAAAAAAAAATACGTCGAAAGCATATGTAACTTAACTTATAAATAAAGCTTATTACTTATAAGTGTTCGATTCATAAAATTAAATATTTAGAAAAATTCTCAAAGAAGTGTCAAGAGACGGTGAAATAATTAATCAAATACCATTTTTTGTTGCGGCTGATAACGACTATAAGGTAAATTTACCTAGAGGTTCCATTCACAATTTAAATGCACCTAATTGGCAATTAGTCGGCTTAAAGTGTTAGCTCAGCGGACATCACGCCGAAATTGCGTTTGTGGCTCTAGAACATGAGCCACTGATTAGCAATACATATATAATCAGACTCTGGATAATTACATTGAACAAGTATACATCTGATTCACGAATTAAACGTAAGTTGGATTCCTCTTACATATTATACATATTGTGGCGCAGTGGTAGCGAATGCGACTGCTGAGCTAGAGGTCTCTGGTTCGATTCCTGAGTCGGACCAAATGTTTGTATGATTTGCAAATATTGTTTCGTAGTTTGGGTGTTTTCAATGTATAATATGTATGTATTTACAAAAAAATTATACAAGTATTAATATCAGTTTTCTAGTACCCGTAGTACAATCTCTGCTTAGTTTGGGATTAGATGGCGTTGTGTTAAAATGTCTGAATATGTTTCTTTATTATTGTTTATTATCTTAAATAAAGTAAAAAAAAAGAGTTTAATTTAAAAATATTTAATTTACATCTTCTAAGTAAATGAATGTCTCATATTCCTATTGCGCCGAATGTGACCCCCATGGGATAACACTTTGTATGATCCACAATATTATTATCCAATATTCTTTGTACGCATTTCATGTATGTTTGTGAAGTCCCCCACGACACTAGAATATTCCTAGTAAGGGATTTACCTCTAAAAAATGAGTGAAATAAAAACTTTAAGCCGAGACTTTTAAAAAGAACTTATAACCACATAAAATTACCTACCAAAAATGTATGAGCCAATTTGCAAAACGCCAAATGAAATGTGAATATTGTAGTACGATTCGTAGATACTTTCGGGAATGATACTGCGGCATCCCAAAGGATAACCGCTGGCCTATATAACAGCCGAGACTTAAATACATACCAGATCGATTTCTTGGCAGATAACGTCGCAGTTGACGTAGATATGTACCTCTGTGATGTGACGTAGATTACGTGTCAAAGTACGTGGTGTGTAAGGGGAGCTTTCGTCAGACAGCCCATTCGCGAGAACTGAATGTTAAATTAACTTAGGAGAAATGATGATGCTTTTGATTTCGAGAGCTTTACATCAAGACGTGTTGATTAAATTTATGTAAATATAGGTAGAAGTACTTAAGATTTTAATATTATGTTGATATCAGCTTCTACTCAAAGATTGGAATTCATATTAAACTTAACGTCAATTCATATAAAACCTTATGTTTACCTTTTGCGCTTGAATTAGTATTTTTTCAAAAGGCAGCACTCGCTATTACGACATATGTATACGAAAAGGACACAAAGAAACCCCTGACTCAAAACCTCATGAATTACGCAAGATGTTTTCTTTTGTGTGGATTGAAGAAAACACAATCAGTGCAGTAGAAATCGACGAGGTAACCGCTGAAACCATTACACCAACATTTAAGTCGTCATTTATTATACTGTACACTCAAATGCACAAAAATAAATCCCTTATAAATTTTTGCCAAAAAAATCTAATTTCTGTGACCCTGCCTATATATTGTAGCACCATATCTCACAAATACACGAAACCACCAGTTCTATATTCACACCGATAAATAAATATTCACTGCACTATTAACACGTAATCAGCTTCACACTGTTTAACCGGCTTAGTCAATATTGACGTCACTGCAATCAGCCTGGCCGACAACTCACAATTAGTTCTCATTATTCTCTGAGTATTGGCACTTATTGGCTATGAGTAGTCGCGATAAAAGACTTAATAAGGGATTATTTGGCTCAAAATGGCCACTATTGACCAGCGGGAAATTTTTTGCCCTTTCCACCCAAAAGCTTCCAGTTTGATGTATATGTTACCGGCAATCTGTATAATCCGGTATTTTATTCAATACCTAGGCAATATATACAAAATCCAAAAGGTGTAGACAATGTGTGAAATACTATTTATTTTATACTTTGCCTAGGTATTCTATACAATGCCTTATGCGCGGCTGATAATATGCTATCTATGGGCACAGGTCAAAAATAATCCACTCAAACTTATGTAACCCAAATAATTCAACAACTATACAGGAGACCTGGAGTGGTCTCCGTTCTAACATAACCTAAACCTATATCATTATCATCAGCCTATCGCAGTCCACTGCTGGACATAGGCCTCTCCAATTTCAAGTCACTTAGTTCGATTCTCCGCTTCTCGCATCCAGCTCCTGCCAGCCATCTTGTTCTGACCTGTGGACGTCCCACTCTACGTGTGCCGAGACGCGGTCTCCACTCAAGAACTCGTTTACCCAAACGGTAATCAGTTCTGTGGCTAATATGGTCAGCCCGATGCCACTTCAGCTTGCTAATCCTTTGGGCTATATAAATGACCTTGGTTAACCTATATAATAAAACATATAATTTCGAATAAAGTTGATTTTAAACAAACAGAACAAGTTTCCTTTGCTCGTTATTTTGTACGTATCTAGGTTGTATCACAAAATCTATATAATTTGGTATATATAATAAAATAAACAGTATTAGAAAGGACAAGTATCGCCAAGAATTATGAGAAAAGCACCATAATTAGGGATCAATTTAAACATAATACTACCACGAAGGTAGTTATTTATTACTATAGGACAGAACTACTAACTGCTAGATAATGATCTTTTTATTATTAAATAAAACGATCATTATCTACTTAAAATCAAAATCTAAAAGAATTCATTTTAAGTAGGCATTTAATTGTTACATCTATGTCTATATACAGGAATCGCTCGTTTAAAGATATAGATATTTGATGACTCCGAAAAACCACAAACAACATTCGTAACTTTGAACTTTAGGCAGTATAGACCACAATTTAAAATAATAATCCTCAGGAAGATACTGTAAAAAATTTTTTTAGTGTTGTTTTTTATCCGGTTTAAGTAAGAGCTCCCTCCTTAAAATTAAATATGTAATTAATTGTCTTCAGTTAATAAATGTAACTTAAAAAATACTTACCTTTTTAATTTAACTTCATATTTTGAAACAGTAACTAACTACTATCACATAAATTTTGTACCCAAGACTTAGACAGGTATTAAATTAATAAAAAATGAGAAAATAAATTGAATTCTTTTATTAAAAATCTAAAGCTATAAATCAAACTTACGTCAAATTTCATAAAAAAACTTTTAGATGAGCTTTATCCAGCTGTCAAATCAAATATAATCCTTGCCACGATCCCAGAATTTGAGAATTCTCCGCAAATTAAATATATAAGAATATTTTCCTTCTACGACAACACATAGCGAGGTAAAATTCATTTTGCTTCTCCCAGGAGACTGACCTTGTCATATAAACTCGGTTGTGAGTAACAATGAGTGTTCCTGAGCCCTCTTTGAAGAACCTCATTGATTTTATTCATGTGTGTCCTTCAAGGACGGGACCCTCCCATATTACCATTTTGTTTACGACGTCAAACGTTTTAAGTATGCTTTTATTACGAAGCTTTAGATAATTTTGTTAGTCTTCAGTACTTGAACAATGGCATGATAAAATTGAAATGAATTTTCCAAGGATAAATGTGAGATCTCGCTGCAGATTATAATGAATAATGTATAAAACAAAGTTTTCCAATTAATTTCTTATAAAGTTTTGCTTAAGTATCAGTGCAGAGTCAGACAAATTTGAATATATTAACAGCTTTATGATCTAGTTGACTGATTGAAATACTGTTTTAGAACTTATGATAACCAAGTGTTTTTGGGTTGTATCCATATTCATCAACAATTCATAATGTCCCACTGCTGGGCTCGGGGCTCCTCTCAGGATAGGGTTAAGGCCATACGCTATATATATCCATATGTATCCATATTAATGAAATAAAATTTTAATGAAATAAAATTAAACCACCGGATTTTGCTATATGATAATACAATGAGCTGGACAGGCATTTTTAGTTATACAACCCCACTTAACAATGATCATCCCAGTTAATTTGGTAAGTTATAAGTGTCTTCTGAGACTGTTAAGCTAAAAAAGCGATAACATAACGCTAGGAGTAAATTAGGTGGAATAACCAATATCAAATTAGTCTGAAGCCTGTACATTGATGGACGTGGAAATTCATCTAGAATTATAAGCAGCTACGTGTTTGCGAGCTTATTATCATAGTAAATTTTGCACAGAAATGATCGGTTATGAAGTCTGATTAAGGATAATAAAGGAAATTCAGTTGGATTTTCTTTTAGATGTGCTCGTGAATTTGGTTTGCTTTCCTGAGCAAAGTCGTGGTAAAAATAAGGTAACACATGTTGAAACCCTCTTCATTTATCGCCGTAGTGGTGTAAAATATGAAAAAGCTAGAAATATAATCTGCACTTAACCTAGCTAAGTGCAGGTTACTAACAAAAGGCTAGTCAATATGGTTAGCAGCGGACTGTATAGGCGAATAGGCTGGTAAACTAAAGTGAAGGTTTCTTAAATCGAATACACGCTAAGTACTTATTTTCTAATATAGTTATTGAATAGTCTTTCTTTTGTGCAACAAGTAATCATAAAATTGTTAACGTATTCAGAGCTCGTGTGAGTCACTTAAGGCAGACAAAACCTTACATATGGGTCCGGTGACATGGGTAGCATACTAAACAGGTATGTAATATTTATTGTGTGGCCCATTTCCATTAAACATATATTTGCTTTCATCGATTGTATAAGTATAGAAAACATTTTCGTTATAAAATTATTTCAGGGTAGTGTTTTGACAAAGTGTATTTTATTACGACAGAACATATACAAGCTTATTTGTTTTTTTTTTTTGTTTTTACTTAATAAAAGTACCTACTTTTATTTGTTGGCATCTAATATTGTGACAAGAGTTTAATTTTGTTTAAACATTTAAAATACGCCCATAATACTAAACCATAAGTAACATATGTGGTGCCTCATGGTAGTATGTGGTACGTTGCAATATTGAGCACATGATATGTATATACGTTCATATATATCTATTAATATACTATACGCTTTTTTGTTTTTCAAATTATTGTAATTATTTTAGTTTGGTTTCAAAAAAAAGACAAATCTGAGATTACTCAAATAATTTGAATGACTTATAGATCCTGCGCTTATATATATTATTCCACTTAAGATTGATCTTTGCATTAGTTGGACAACATACACACAAACTCTATTTTATAAACGTGTTTATAATTTTAACTATGCCCCCGAGCATACTACGTGGTTTTATAGCCGTTACAATGTTAAGAGCCAAATAAATGCCATCTGAAATGTTCGTTGGGTAGCCGCATATCCGGAGTGGGTATTTTAACTCCAACTTTAATCCCCAACGCCGCATTGGCTTTACTAGTTGATGTTGCAGGACTTAAATAGTTTTGACTTTGGTTCCAAATTCAGTAAAACTAAAAATATGTACAATTATGACGCAAGCAAGTTTTAATGTGTTAATGGTTGTAAATTTTTGGGGGATCTTAATAAGTGAGCACCTACTTGTTACAGGGCTTAATATCTTAGTATATAATTGATATATATACTCGTATATATACATAATCTGAATCACGAAAACGGCATTCATTTTTAGAAGATGTACCTAAAGAAAATGCCGACCTAAGCTCGCTCGTCAGGGTACTTATTCATTTATTATTCTGCAAAAGTAACAACAGTATATTAACACACGAAAGCTTATTATTGGACTTGGACTGCCTTGTTGGCGCAGTGTGCGCGACTACTGTGCATAAGGTCTCGGGTTCAATTCAAGGCTATAGAGTGAAGTCACTTTTAAGTACAACTTAATTATGCTAATACAAGTAACCTACTGCTCGTACCAATTTTATGATCGTCACTTAACATTTGACATGAAATCGACCGTGACAGACACATGAGAGAGCCACGCTTAGGCAGAAACCGACTCGACTGGAGTGATAACGCGGCCTCACAGAAAAACGTGGCCCTACCCCTCCCTATCTCCCAAAGGTCGGCAACGCACTTGTGAAGCCTCTGGTGTTCTGGGCGTCCATGGGCGGCGGTAATCGCTTACCATCAAGCGATACGTCTGCTTGTTTGCTTCGATTTCTTAAAAGAAAATTAAAACTCTAATAAGTTACTTTAATTACACGACAACACTTAGTAAGGGCTCGAAACCGCTATTGCGTCACGAATATTTTAAATATAAACTTACACACCGATCAGTAGGCAATTTCGAAGCGATGTCGTCTAAATAGAGGTCTTGTGGGCCCTCTAAATGATGGTGTGAAAACTCATTTAAAGCGCGATTTGACTTTGAATTTCATATGGTTTTTGAGGTTTATGAATATATTTTTGTCATTACCTTTAAATAATCTCATAATCTCAGTAAAGATATGGTTCTATAATTTCTAAATATATCAATATAGCTTAAACGAACTAAACAGTTTAAGGAAAATATTACCAAAAGCTGTCTTAGTGACCCTGTCTCTCTTTGACCAGAAATTATTAGTTTTAGTATTAGCATTATATTTCTAAATATATATAAGTAGGCTGTATAATCTATAGTAAATATCTACAAATATCATACAAGAAGATATACGTACGAATAAGGAAAAGGAAATTGTGAGTCATCTGAGTTCATAAGGCTGCAGTATTATTTAATAGCAAAGACATCTTCCCAAACACGTCCGCAATATGATTCTTGGTATATTAACATAACACTTTCGTAAACGAAATTTCAAAATTATGTATATATATTATATACATTAGGCTATAGACAAATTATATACAGCTTTGTCTGGACAGAGTAGTGCTTTAGAGATAAAGAGGTATTTATATATCTTTACCCATACCCAGGTCGGACCAAATGTTTGAATGAATCGCAAATATTCATTTCGTAGTTTGGGTGTTTTCTGTGTATAAAAAGTATACAGGTATTGTATTAGTCATTCTAACTTTCATAGTAAAAGCTCTGCTCAGTTTGAAACTAGATGGCGCTGTGTTTCAGATAACCCAAAAAAAAATTGAGAAATTATGTATAAATACATGTACATATATCTTCTTTTCCCAATTACTTGGAGTCACTGTGATATTATTCCTGCTAAATAATTTTTTGAAATTAAAAAAATCTTAGCTTAAATTATGAGCAGCCACACAAAGCAATAAAATATTTCACTTTTTAAACGCTCCTAGTGTTCCATTAAAACTTTTGAATATGCATAAAATGTAAGTATTTTAAATGGCAACAGCATGATTTTATCGCCTCAATGGTTGCCCATTTAGGTACTATATCTAAAATTATGAGAGTCCGAAATCTATATTGTAGGTGTGCTAAATAGATTGAATAATTTTAAACACTAGTGTTTTTAATAAGAAATTTAAATTTAAACCATCTGTCACTTACCTTAAAGATGTTTTAAAAGCATTTGGATAAGCACTAGTCTTTTATATCAATGAAAAATATACGATTATAGACAATTCCAAGCATAGTTATTAAAACATAGATATTGAAAGAACTGGTACCACTTCGGTATTTTGCGTTTTAAAGACTGTTAGATCCGTTGCTTGTTCGTGATTTTATTTGTAACCATATCTAACTTTTGTCTCTAGCTCCGCCCGCGTACGTTTTTTGCGTTAAAGTAGCTCATGTTCTTCCTAAAGCATCAAAGTATGTCCACACCAAATAGGTTACAATTCTTTTCTGGTTTTATAACAAATCTTTGAAATCCCTACATGTGTCAGAGTTAATCTTGTTTTTCCTGTTCAGTAAACGCATAATAAATGTCACATCGCTGTGAAAATCAATCCCATTGAATATTTTCCCATTCCCATTTAATAATTCCAATAGAGGGATAACGGCATAATTTTAACACACAGACATGTTTGTCAGTAGTCTGTCAGAGCTTGTGTCTAACTAGAATCTGACATCCATGGGTTATATGGCAAGTTATTTTTATTATTGTTTATATGTTAATTATTTCTAAATCGATACGTATATTCTTTCGCTACGTAGTAACTTTAGTTATCTATTTGCAATAATTATCCGTTACAAGCTCATAAATATGAATACTAATTGGCAACATGTCGTCCTGTTTCTGATTTTTACATATTATTATTACTATACCTCTTACGTATGACTGTAAATAGAAGCTCTATTTATATATCAATCCTTGCATTTACAACGTTCACATCGATAAATATACTAGGAAAGTTTCAAATCCACAGTCGATCGATCGATCGATCAAGAGCCTAACGATACCGTTGCTTATAAATTTATCGGTACTATCCATACTTAATATATTATAAATGCGAAACTATTCCTATCTATTTATCTATCTGTTACCTCTTCACGCTGAAAATTAAAATGAAATTCACGCTAAGTAGATTTAGATGAAATTTGGTATAAAGAAAGTTTGAAACACGGGAAAAGACACTTGGACATTGTGAGCAGAATCAAAAAACACTAAACCGATGAAGTAGAAACTTGATGTGGAAATAGTTCTAGTTTTGGGGAGAGATTTAGAATAGTCGTTATACCCGCAATTATTTCCTTAAGGCTGTAAATTAACTTAAAGCTTCAGGCAAAAGTTAGTATACAATATAACCGTGAACCAGCCACATCAAGCAACTCACAAATCCCATTAAAATGGTCTGACATCTTATTTCATAAATTACCTCCGTATTGTGTAAACGAAGATTACCTTCAGGAACCTTAATATGTAATTCTTGGAACGGGAATATAAATGTTATTCCTTATTAGCAGTGTACCAACAATATTTTTGTGCAAAGTAAATTGAATAAAAGACGTTGTTAAATGAGGTCGCTTATTTTATTTTCTTCGCATACTTTTATAAAAAATAGCGGCTCATTCGAGGTCGACTTTATTTTTATTTAAGCGCAAAAGTGTTGTAAATATTAAATTATCTTCTTTTGAAAGTCACATTAATAAATTGTTACTGATATAGAACGTTTATGTTCAGAATTGAAACAATAGTTTTATTTCTGTAATCATTAACAACCCATAATGTCTCACTGCTGGGCTCGGGTCTCCTCTCAGGAGAGGCTCAAAGCCATACGTCCCCACGCTGGCCAAGTGCGGGTTGGGGACTGGCAAGATAACGTCGTGGCTACGTAATCTTACCGTTGGATGTATTTAAGCCGCCCAAAGTCCTCCAACTAAGCTTCACGACTGTTATCCTATGACAACACGTTAAGCAGGTCCCGGTTGTTGCGGTCACGTTGATCACGGAGACGCTCATGGTAACATGCCACCAGCGTACCCATCCAGGTACTGAACGCGCCGTCGTTGAATACCCTCGGTGATTGTTCCCAATCACCGAATGCAATTACGCTATAAACGCCTCTTATTATGATTTGTTTGTTGCTATGCTATTGAGCTTAGGGAAACATCACAACTAATTTCAAACTTCTACTGCCTGAGAACTCAAGGTAGGCATGAGATAGTTTGGTATCCGGAAGACAGCCAACTATTCCGGAGGTTTAACTACGGTACAGTTGTGACACTGGACGTTATTAGAATTCCTTTATCGTTGTTAAGCAGTCCTGTCATTCTGATTTGAATACTATGCCGCAAAAGATATGCTAGGATGGCTGTGGGTAAGGTAAGTTAGACGGTACACATATTTGGGTAAAACTTAATTACGTGTATGTTCTCTCTGGAAGAAAGCAGCAAAGAAACGCAGAGAAGCAAAGAATTCTTTGAACCGCCGACCCGCTATCTGTCTGAGTCTTATTAATTCTTTTGTATAAAAATAGAGATACGCAAATTTCTAAATACAGTTTAGAAAAGAAAAAAATATATTAAATTTACAAAGTAACAAACAAATCGATTGCAGGAATGCATTACATTTTAATAACTAGTACATTAAACAGGCACTAGCTTTTAAGTTTGCTGGGAGCAATCTTGCTTGCAAGGAATCTTGTTTGGAACTTAATTACTTCGATAAAAGAGACGGTATGCTCGAAAGAACAGTTCACATTCTTTCGTTCGAATTCTGAATTCTAGTGATTATGAATAGCACGACTTCTAAAAATTTTTGCCATGATTCCTGATTTATTACGAAGTGTAATAGGATGTATTTTAGGATTACGAGTTCTTGGGTTCGGTTCTCGGATCGGACGACAAATATTAATAGCTTTTTCAAAAAGAAATTCTTAATGACGTAACATACTAAAACTGATATTCATGTAAAACCGATTGAAATCGACTTCACATAATCTTGGGAATAATAAAGTCCAGAAAGTAGAAGAAGGAACCCTTTATGATGACTTTATAAAATCTATCCCAAAAATAAAGAACTAAAGTCTTACAAAAGCGCAACATAAATCATACCTACACTTACCGCAATACTTATGGCATTTTTATAGTTTGCGTTACAACGGTACTTATATTTTATTTACTCTACGGTTAACACCACAGCTGATAAAATTTTACAGCGAATTCCTTATCTGTGCTCCTTTCAGAATGGAGGCTTTAAAATTAAACTACACAGTTTGGATGTGAGCCAGATTATATCGTTTTCAAGACTATACTATAGTCTTGCCATAAATATTGTTACAAAGGAAAAACATTTTTTATCATTACTAGAATATTATAGTGTATTGTATGTGTGTGTGTGTGTGTACTACATGAATATAATTAAGACTAATCTTTGAAACCTCAATTTTCTACCGTCAGCTGTAATAGTTTTTCTTAAAATGTGAATAGTAATAATAATAACGGGAATTGGACTACTGATACTAATAGTTACTTACAATTTTTTAAATCCGTAGATAGATAAAAAAACAAAGCAGATAAGAGAACTATGGAGTACTGAGTAAGGGAAAAAGTAACTTCAGTAGACCTGGCCGTGCCCCGGGTGTGTCGTATTCGTAACCCGGACGGTGCACGGAAATGATCCATGTGTTACACAGTGGATGATTCATGTCCCGACCCAAACCCGTGCACTATTATACGACGCCGATCTCGGTCCGATACAGACAAAGTGTAAATCTGTCCTAAACATAAAAAAATCAATCAAACAACTCCACTTTTTTTAAACGACTTCAAAAAAAGTGGAGGTTCTCAATTCGACTGTATTTTTTACGTTTGTTACCTTAGGACTTCCTACTGCGTGAACCGATTTTAATGATTCTTTTTTATTTATTTAAACGCTGGTGCCCGTGTAGTCGCATTTTAATTTTGTTGGTTTTATTTTAATAAAATTTTTAAAATCAGACAATAGATTGGTCTGTCTCTCACGTGCTATTGTAATGGGTTTTCTTAAACCACATAATGAACTAAAAATACAGTTCTTTCCTATTCTTCCTTGTATAAGTGTGATGTAATAAATCTTAGGTAGTATTCTCATTTTAATGAAGCCACGTCGAAGCGTATTTCCCTAGAATTGTTTTAATTCGTAAACATTTCATACAAGGAGAACGTGTATACGTACCGTCATGTCATTAGTTTATGTTTTAGGAGTGGCTTACAGGCCTCAATTTACTTGATGTTTTTACGACTTACGCATATATACATGTATGTATCTTCCTCTGGCGTAACTTCACAGCTTTGGTTTTCTGTTGTCCTTAATAAATAAGTTACACGTTATCTGTATACAGATATCCCTGCATGATCATTGTAATTTTGGAGCGATGTTAGAGTTGTTTATAATAATTTATTATTGAATTGTTACCTGTATTAAATTAGTAACAACTCCTCTGAGTATTTTTTGGTCTTATATAGTCTACCAAGGCTAAAAGTAACTTATAAGAAAAATATTATATGTCTGTGATACAATTAATAAATGCTGTAGCTCTTTGAAATAAAATTTAAAATTTACTAAATTTACATATTTGTTTGCACTTATAAACAGTAAGTAACAATTAAGGTTATGGGCTTAGTAGTATTTCCTATACTGGTCAAAGTATACCTTTGAAGTAATATTCTTATGTCTCTATGAATATTTTTTCACTTTACGAGGCCTAAACGTGACTTAAGATTACATAACACAACTATAAAATAACCAAGCAATGTAATCAATAAGCTAAGCAAGCTAATCAAAAAATCAAACCACTAAATATTCTCTATAGACTTGTGTGTGTTCATGTATGTTCACTTAAACATCTACAGGGAAATGTTTCTTGACAAAGGTGTGCAGACAACCATTTAAGCAGCGACGTCGTCTCAAAATTCATAAGATACCTCAAGGAATACCGTCCTTTGATTTCATGTTTGAAATTCACCGCTGAATGGTAGAGGTTGCCAAATGAAAAGCCTCCAGGTTTATACCTTAATACACGCTCTTAAATAATTTGTCTTGTTCATTTAATTATATGCTAAAACAGTTTCAGAATGGTTCCCGTTTTAAATTTTTTTATTACGTTTAGTCTTCTTCATAAAACATCTATATCTAAACGAATATTATCACTTCCATATTTATATTGAAAATACTATTTAACGCCCTCCTCCTCCATGTATTTTAATTATTGCAAATTTCATACTCCTACGTTCGCATATTTTTTGTAAAAAGGTGTAAGGCGTACAAAAAACCACTTACCGTTCTCGCCTACGTGTTACTAACAAAGGCTTATCCAATTACAAATCCGTGTGAAAGAATCTCGCTTAAATTTAAATGGCTTTTTATAAAATCCAAGGAGGTTAAAACTGCAAGCGATTTCTAAGTCGATTAAGAGCAAAGCTGTAATGTTCCCACTAAAATTAAAAGCGTCGTTAAACTCATTAGCGCCGCGAAAAAGTCTGTTTTTGTAGAGATCGAACGAAATTTTAGTTACTAAAATACTGTTGCCAAATTATTCAATTTTGTCATTTTAATTCATAGAAATTGTAATACCTTCAACTCACTGTAATAATTCATAACAAACAGGAAAATTTTATAAATTATTTTTTAAATTAATCAGAAATGGCATGAGAGCAGGTTACCTTTTTTTGTTTTTACGTGTGGAAGCCCCCTCGGGCCTTCAAACCACGGGGGTTTGCGATGGGGTGGTGTGTCGGAATCGAACTGACTAAAACCACACGGTGTGCAACTCTCCGCCGGAGATGGGAGGGGGAACCGCTTTCTTACGCCATCCGGATCCCAGGAAAGCAGGGTATCTTATGCCAACCCTCACAATCATCAACTTTATCGTTACAAGAAGTGCTAAAATCAGCAGTAAGACATTTTTAATTTTCCTTGTCATTTCTTTATAACAGTCTTGTATCGACAACAACAAAATTCAATTTCCTACTAAAATGTGATTTCTAGTTTAAGAGTTTGTCTCTTTTTAATAATATTACTTCGCCAAATATTCAATTTAGAATATTCAACTACAGTTGCTGCTTTTAGCCAAAAGTTAAATTGCTATTTACAATTTTACATGAACTCTGAATTCAGAAACGGTATTCGATAAAAGAGTTACGAGTTCTTTTATTAAATACCATTTCATTTAGGTGTGAACTGAAAATTGTGGCGATGAAAATATGTCAATGGATAAATTAGGTCCTTTGACCAAATAACGTTTAAGACACCAAATATTTTGGAAATTTATTTGAATGTTTTAGTATGTTTTATTTAGTGACGAACGAAAGTTGAATCTTATTTACAGTAACCTAATGTTTAATATTGTTTTTAATAAAAAATTAAAACAAATTTGACAATTATGAATTACTAGTTTATGTCCGCGGCTCCGCCCCGTATATGTCGGTTATCGCGGCAAATAGTAGCCTTTGTGTTATTCTGATATATCAGCTAAATTATTATAAAGTTTCATTAAAATCCATTCAGTAGTTTTTATGTGAAAGAGTAACAAACATCCTTACAGACTTTCGCGTTTATAATATTAGTAGGTTGACGTCATAATCAGTTACTTCATTTAATATGGTTCTAATAATCCAAGTATTCTATGCTAATTTACATTGACATTCAAGCACACTATAATTTTTCTGTGTATTATTAATAACTAGCTACCCGGACAGACTTCGTTCTGTCAAAGTTAATAGTAAAAATAAAATTACCCACATCCATTTTTATTTTGTCCAATCATTTTTTATACATACCTTCCGTGTGCCATAAGGAACAAAGAAGAGAACATATCCGAATTGATCGAGCCATTCTCGAGTTTTGCGCTCAGCAACATTTATTTTTATTTATTAATTAGCTGAGTCCCGAGGTTTTACCCGCGGTTATTATTGCACCTAGCTTTGCCTCACGGATAACACCGCGGGGCAAAGCTAGTCTAAAGAAGTAGCCTAAACTACTCTACTTTAATATTACAAACAGACATTCCAATTTTATTTATTTGTGTAGATAATATATGAAGAATGTTCTTTGCACCCATTTTGCAGTCAATATGAAGAATGGAAGCAAATTATATTGTTTGTCTTTACATTATACTAGCTGATCTTACGAACTTCGTACCGCCATATTGTTTTTTCACAATTATTTTCAAAATTTCTGAAAAACTTGTTTTTAGTAATTAAATTTGCCTCAGTTTCACACAGTGCAGTCGTGGACAAAAAAAATCCCGTTGCTTTTGATTTTCTTCTATACAAACCTTGTCCTAACAAAAACGAACATATAGTAAAAATAATTATCCAAATTGATGCAGTCGATCGGCAGTTATGCGCGTACATACCTTTCGGCGATTCATTATTATATAAATAGATGTTTATTTATAAGTAGAAGGAGTTGACCCGAAACTATTATCATCTAATACAAGGGATGAATATCCCGCTACAAATCAATCCTTACACTTATAGACCCCTATTTGCAGCATATGTACATACATGAAGAAAAAGTTTCTAATACAAACATAATTTATCTCACAAGAAGCGTTTTTCTTCATTGTGAAATTTAAACAAAATTATATATGTTTTCTTACAACTTCAGTCGAGTATACCACATTGTGGTAGAACTACGCCACACAATATAGAAATTGTATTTCTAAGTATAAATTAGTTTCAACTTGGATATTGTGTTGTGTTGTATCTCATAATGTTAGCTTAAGTATTAATAACTTTTTGAAATATAGGTTTTCAGTACATTATCGACGGTGAGTGTAATATTGTAGAAATTATTAAATTATCAACCCCTCCACTTCTTCGTATTTTGGGCAGTTTGTATCTTATTTTGGCCCGCCGCCTTATAGATGTCGTCTCTTTCATCTCATCTGCGGTCTGCCAGCTGTTTTTTTATAATCCCACGGTCTCCATTCTAAGAGGTGTTTACGCCACGAATCAGACTTACGGGCTTTGTGACTTGCCCAGTGCGACTTCAGTTTAGCTACTCGCTTAGTAAAGCATTTGCTTAAGAAAGCAATGTAGTAGATAGAGTAATATCTGCTACTTTGCTCTGTTTTCTCAACCATGACTGCCTCGGTGGCGCAGTGGTGCCGTACGCGACTGCTGTCCATGAGATCTCGGGTTCGAATCCTGTGTTAGACCAAACGTGTGTATGATCTGCAAATATTTTGTTTCGTAGTTTGGGTGTTCTATGTATAATATGTATGTATTTACAAAAAAAAAGTATTTATGTATTTATATCAGTTGTCTAGTACCCATAATACAAGCTCTGCTTAGTTTGGGACTAGATGGCGTTGTGTGTTAGATGTCCGAAATATTTATTATTATTATTAGTTTGTTTTACAGTTTTATAAGGATACTCCTACCAGCTTACATTCCATTGTCCTTTGGGAGACTAAGAATCTCTGAAGTATAGCCTTCGTTGTCACGTTGTAAGGACGGGTAAGATCTTGCAATAGTGATTGGACGCATTCATTAGAAAAGCAAAGTCCATTTTTGCAAAGGCAGCCGCATCTAGACCAGAAACGGATAATAAAGGTATATTATATTACACAATAGATTCATTTGTTCGAATAATGCTGAAGAAACAGACTTTGTAATTGAGCTTTTAAGAACGCATTTTTGCTACTTTTTAAGGCAGCAATCACAATGTTTGGTGTCTAGCAGCAGGAGACTAATCTGTATAGCCTTCCTTATCTTCAGCCTACCGCGGTCCACTGCTGAACCTGGGCCTCTTCCATTGTACACCACTCTGATTTATTTTTTACTGACATATTTTCAATCATATTAAAAGAAAAGTATTTATTATACTTACTTATTTTTAGACGGAATGCCGATTCTGACGACTATCAAAGAAAAGTAATACTGTGACTGCACGTATGGCCTAGTGGTTAATACGGAACACTTGTTCTGAGTCTGGGTGTTTATATATGTTTGCAAAATCCTCCGCGGCTGTAGTAATAATAGTCCGTAGTACTCTTAAACATGTTCATCAGTACCATTCTCAAATCTCGAAAATTGAGTCTGCCACTTTAGATACGTATAACTTTTGCACTCACTGAGCGACGTGACTTTGAACATCAATGTGTATGTCGTAGGCCAATCAGTGATTTGGACTGGTGAAATTCTGCCTGAACAAATGCAAATAATTATGCTTGTTTTTGGTAATAAGTTTATTTGGTTGTGTCTAATACGGTTGAAACAGATCGATTCGAAGCGATCTAAAGCAATTCCTGCCTTTATTACATTGTTTTAGAGCTGGAAATAGACGTAAGAAGTTAGGTTTGAGAATTCTAATAAAAGTGTTTTTCCAAGTCAAAGTTTTGTTATTGAATGAGTACATAAGATGTTAAATACAATTTTTGGTTCAATATGTACGTTTTCCTAAATAGCTTTCCAAGAAACAGTCACTTTAAAATTGGTCTTGATTGCAAAAAAACAATGATTTCAGGTCATCAGATTAGCAATTTTACTCCTTAGTGTTTTGGTCAAAAACTGCTTCAGTAAACTGCAGTTATAGTATTATTCAATTTAGAAGTTTTTCCTAAGTCCATTGCAAAAAAGCGCCAACCAACCCGTTCAGGGGCAATTTGAATCCATCCGCCTCCAGCCATTTTCCTCAAGTAGTCGATGAATCGTACCGTAGAAGACTTTAACTTAATTTACAAATGATAGAATATCATTATTGACCCAGGTAGATCGTACTTTTCCAAAACAACGATTTACCTACGACATACGTAATCTATCTCAAGAAAAAGCAACCGACCCTAATGGAATCTGTTACTTCTTCAAGACACAATAGTTTTGATATTGAACATAAAAGTGAAGCACATTTGTCACCAGCAAGGCTAAAGTGAAGACTCAAGTAGATTCTAAGTAGAAGATATTACTTCATATAAGTAGGGTAATGGTCGTGAATGCTGACATGAAGGGGATAAATTACATAGTCGTTTGGATTTAAAAGCACACGAGGTTTATCAATTAATTAAATAAAATATGTAGGTTGTAGTTTATCATTAAAACCTTCGAAATATGTTCATGTTATATAATATTTTATTTCATTTTTGCTGCTTATTAATTTGATTTACTCCTGTTAATAACAGAAGATTGTTGGCGTACAATATGGATTATTCTAAACTACCGACAAGCCTGGCTTCACATGGAAGTCTTTGAAGATCTCATATTTCTTCAACAATAATATGCATGTATAAGACATATGGACCGCTTCTTCTCTGTAATGTATGGCAAAATATGTCCCGTGTCTCGGAGAGCACGTAAAGCTGTCGGTCTTGCACCTTATCTCTCCCCGGTCTTGTCGCTTAACCGTCTCAACGGATTATGAGAGAGAGGGATCAAAGACTGCACTTGTGTTTGCGCACACACTTGTGCAATATAATATCTCCTGCGTAGTTGGCTGGTCTCTGTTGAGACCGGCTGCCATGACCGTGATCGGCTAGGAGAACTTCAAATAATGTATAAATTCTTCTCTAATACACCAGGGACTACCCTTTACTTTTCATCCCTGCTCTTTTGTCCATTCCATGGTTGCCTTTAAGAGATTACCTCCGGGCGGTAAGGCTGACGATTGTACATCATCATCAACAACCCATAATGTCCCACTGCTGGGCTCGGGTCTCCTCTCAGGAGAGGATTACGGCCATACGTAACCACGCTGGCCAAGCTTCACAACTGTTATCGTATGATACCAACCGGGACAGACTGCTTAACTTGACCTCCGAATCACGGAAACGATCATGGTAACATGCCACCAGGGGTCACTCATCAAGGTACTGACCGCGCCGTCATTGCTTACCCTCGGTGATTGTTTCTAATCAGCGAGTGCAACTGGGCTATGAGCGTCTCTACAATTATACTTCCCTAGTTAAAAATTTCCTAATTAAATTACAGAGAGATTATTAAAGAGGTTTATTTTTATTTTTATAAACCTTCCTCTTTTGCTGAAAACTGCATAAAAATCGTTATGTAGTTTAAAAGATCTAAGCGAACATAAGGCGGAAGCGACTTCATAAAGATATACAAATCAAAAAACGTCTACCGTTTCTTAATTACCTTTTTGACATCTGTCTGTTATTATTCTTAAAAATATTTCTTTTTTCAAATTACAAAGTATACGAGTAAATGAATTCATTTGATAGATCACCAAAGAGGACGGTAAGCAATTTGGTTATGACGAACGCTTTCAAATCATCAGTCGTAAACGCCACCTGTAGGTAACTCATTTAAAGCTCATTTCATTTATTTATTTTCTCATTTCATTCACGGAAGCACTGAATTGGATAAAATATGATATTTTCGGACGTATACCTAATAAAGGAAGGTAAGCTTCTAAATTGGCATCCTTATTAAATCATTAAATACATATTTTTTATAGGTAAATTACACCGGGACAAAGAAAAAAATGATATCGAACCCATTACTTAATATTGACTGTCTCAGTGAATATATCTTGCAAAATTTGAGTGTTTTATATGTATAATAATATATATGCATAAGTATTCACAAAATATGCCCCTGTAGGGCAGTGGTAGTGTACCAATTATTTGTAAAATCTGCAAATAATTGTTTCGGAGTTTGGGTGTTTTCTATTTATAATATGTATGTATTTAAAAAAAAGTATATATAAATTTATATTAGTTACCTAGTACTCATAATACGATCTCTGCTTAGTTTGGGACTAGATGGCGTTGTGTGTTAGATGTCCGAAACATTTATTATTATTTATTATTATATATGTATTTATATCAGTTGCCTAGTACCTAGTACGAACCTTGCTTAGCTCAAGAATGATGATGAGATGCCATTGTGTGTTAGGCGTCTGAAAATATAATTATTATTTGTCCTACATGAGAATCAAGCACTCAATCTTCAGGTTGATATTCAAAATCACTTAACACGCCAACACTGCCGTCAAAGAATATACTCATATTGAATATATTCATGAGAGAGCAGAGTCAAGTCGAACTTAAATCATTAGTTTGAAACAAACTTTTTCCATAATAAACATTATCGTGCTGATGTTTATTTTTAGTTAGAAAACTGTCTAAATAAGTCTATATGTCCCAAACTCTAGAGACGAAATCTAAACTCGACAAAACCAACGGCGATAAATGAATTTGGCGTCACATAATCAGCCGATAATACCACAACACCCGCCTCCAAT
Organism: Hyphantria cunea; assembly: GCA_003709505.1. NCBI lineage: Eukaryota > Metazoa > Arthropoda > Insecta > Lepidoptera > Erebidae > Hyphantria > Hyphantria cunea. Next base: position 4,579,099 of record PKRV01001177.1, read on the forward strand.
TTTTCTACCCTTGTCAAGTACACTATATAGGCTATCGTCACGACCCTTCCGAGATAGTGTCAACCCTAAAACTCAAAGAACTGAAACGTAAACAGTTTGACAACCCTGTCAGACATTGACGAAAAAATATTGTGCGAAATATGTGGGTATTTGGTTCATTGGTGTTTTTAATCAAAACTTTTTACAAGATGTTGAGAATTATTAAAAAAGATTTTAAATATACGGTACGGGTAAATTTTGACCCCTTTATTCATTAACGTTATTTAACTTTAAACAACGGTTCTGTGTTAATTTTAACTTTAAACTCACAGCTTTTAAGTTGAAAATCCCAAAGAACTGTTAAAACACTTTTATGGTTAAGCCATTAATCTATACTTCAGACTTTACAGTAAGAGTTTTCTTAAGTTTCTTGTGAATGCTCGGTGTTAGCCACAAATACCAAACACAACAAACAAAGTCCCAAACGTCGCCTACAATCACCTAACACAAACAGTCGTCCTCACGCTTGGCAATCGTGTCAGTATTTTCTGAATCGGCAAACATGGTGGACGACGACCTTGTAGCACCTATCACTTTCGAGTTTACCTATTTTTAATCTAGATGAAAAAAGGAGCAGGTTCTCAATTCGTCTATTTTTTTTTTATCTTTGTTGCCACAGAACTTTCGACTGGGTGCGCCAATTTGAATAATTCTTTTTTTTTAATCGCTCGTGCTTCCCGCGTCCTATTTTAATTCGGCCCATTTATATTGAATTTACATTGAAGACGATTTATTTTGTTATAATTTTACTTGTTTATTATTTTAAATTTATACAAAGTGGACGCAAAAGAAGTTGACGAAGGCGATGGTGGGTGATAAAAATTCACGAGAATTGAACAAATTAGGTATGGCAGCAATAAGTAGGGTACATTTACAGTGTATTATTTAATTGTAATTCACGATTTTTTATTTTGGAAAATTTATTGTAGAAAAATTAACTTTTTGGACTTTTGAAAAACTGCTGCGCTAAACGATTTATCGATGTACATCGTCCATAAGCTCACGCGCAATACTGATTTATACCAAGCGTGTCGATTCATTGCAAACTGTTTGGCAAACACCCTTTGATTTGTAAAGAAAAACCGACAGCGAACAGTGGCGAACACAAACAAGAACAGGCAAACACATACGATCACCTGCTAGGTACTATTTTTATATTATTTATTTTAGATAAGTTATACGTGTACATAAATTATGTTTATCGAATAAGTTTAGTTTAACGTAATAAATTTCTTTTGTAGCAGCATTGAATGTACGGGCTCTCGCGGAGCGCTAAAAGGCATTGTTGTAGGTAGTCTCGTCGTGGGGGTCGTAGTATTCAGTAGCTAATAAGAAGTACCCACTAATAATATGAAAATGTTAAGCTAACTAAAGAATCAATTGTTGAGTTTCCCTACAAGCATATGGGCGGAGGTTAAAAGAGATATTTTAATCCAGATATAGATACTAGACATCAGAGACCAGTACATAATAAGAAAGGAAATAGTAGTAGTAGCTAAGTACTTATTGTCATCTTCAAATGGCCATCCCAGACCCTATATTGCACTCGCATCATCTTTATTTATTTAGACACCTCTGGGAGCATATGGAAATGCCGGCGCCTTCTAGCTGTAAAGTCTGAGGTATAAAAATATTTGTAAAATATATACTTCCATAAATAAATATAATTTAAATCACACACGATAGTCTGGCCCTTAACTCAGCGGGGATATACCTAATAAGTACCTATAGAGTTGGTTTAGATTCTGCTAAAATTTGGTATTATTTTTAATTTTTAATAAGTATATTAAACAGATGGTTATAAAAAGTAATTTATAGGAAAATACGAAATGTCATGCATTGCAGCTAAAAATAATTTCTAGGTTATTTCTTAACTGCGTAACGCTATTCCTTAGAGGCACTCAACGAGGGTTGTATATCATTCTCGCGTAATTATGCAATGGAGGTATTCTATTTCAAAATAACGAGGGTGAATCTTACAGTGTTTGTGGTAAATTTGTCGTCTATTTAGTATGGTAATATTGCAGTTTATTTGCACAAATGTGGTAATTTGGATAAAGATTTATTATGGATTTCAATAGTATTCTAGGATGTATTTCATCATACTATTGTTACGAAGAAAGACTATTACAAGAACGACACGGCTAAACACTGCAAAAGTTAGCGTTGGTTTCTTGAACCACAGAACAATTAACCTCACATCCATATACATAGCGTCGGATATGAATTGATTGTCGCGCGGTTGACTTAAATACATTCACTGGCGCGATTTTTGGAATCTGTTGTCGACACACATGGACCATTCTCGAATGTGGTAGTAATAACGGCATCTAATATAAAAATGCGTCTTGTGTCTGTCGTCTGCTGGCCCATCAGTTACACCTTTACGGCCAAACCGGTGAAGCGATTTAGATGAATATCGTAATGGAAATAGATTGTTGGAGAAGGACAAAGGCTACTTTTTAATCGACTTCAAAAGAGGCGGACTACAAAAATTAAAATAAACGACACACGCGCGGGCGTAGCTGCAAGCATAAAATAATTCGTAAGTTATGGATTTTAGTTACTCTTTCGAGCAAAATCTACTGAGCGGATTTATACGAACCTTTACAATAATATAGCTCATACTTCAGAATCGGTGGACTGCTGCTATACCATATATTTGCGAACCAGATAACATTTCAAGGAGTTTGTGTGACCTTATTCCTGACTAGAAAGTCACTAACGCGTCATACTCGTTTTCACATTACGAATATGACGTCAACTTGAGTTCGCAAATAGAACAAGTTTTTCAAGTAAATAAAGACAAGAAGTTTCTTCTATTATTAGACTACATACTACCCTTTACTATTTACATAAACTTTTGGTTAATCCGAACTTGTTTGAACATGGAAAATGGGGCCTAGAGTAAATATACTCGTTATTTCTGAGCTATATTTTGGTTTTGCATATCATTAATAAAGGTTTTACGTAAGTACCAAAAACCTTTATTTACTTTAATTCGTGTGAGAGCAACGCTTTGGCTCGACCAGAGTGATACCACGGCCTCACAGAAAACCGGTTTGAAACAGCGCTTGCGCTGCGTTTCACTGAGTGACTGAGGATACCGGAAGAACTTGTTAAATCTGGGGGAAATTAAAATTAATGTTATGTAAGACAGTTAAAAAAACTGTTTTTAAACAAAATGTAATGAATAGTAAGTTAAAAAGTTAAGTTTATATATAATTGTATATATATATATATATATATATATATATATACAATTATATATAAACGAACAAAATAAATAACATAAATGAACAGTATGGATTCAACTACCAGGTGATTTCTATACTTATAAATTTCAAGAATTTAGTCACTTATATTTCACTGTTAATTTTTAATAATTGATTACTATTGTTACTAGTTACATAGTGATTAATCTATGGAATCGTGCGGTCAATAACCGAAGTCAACAACTGTACTTGACACCGCATATTTAATGACTCGTAGCCTAACTAGCGAACATTATACGATATGAATTAGATTGATTTAACCTTACTACTATTGTATATTTGTTACTTATTTACGCAGAACAAAAGAGGGTGAAACTTGGCATAGCGATAGCTTTTATTGTGAAAACTTGTTTGATTGTGAAAATCGACATTAACTTGAATGATGCTACGAGAAATAATAATGCCAGTAAATGCTGTATCAGCCGTTGTTTCAATTATTAATATTATTCGTGTCAAGGAAGGTTTGGAAAAGTCTATGAAAGTCTTCCTTATTTTTATGATAAACGCTCTATATCCCCAGTTATTATAAGTTTAAGTTCATCTGTGTTAAGGATATATCCAAAATGTCTCTTTCCATTACCTTTTCTTTCATCTGCCTTTTCAAAGTGAACGAATAAAAATGAAGGTGATATTAAAAAAAGTGTGAACATTCATAATTAACGATAAAACCTAAATGACAAATAACTTTTCTCAGCCTTCACAAATGAGTCAGCTGGATAAGCAAGTTTAAATTATGAAATAAAAGTTTTAACGTTGAGATTCGCTTGAAACAAGTTAGGAAGTGACCTGATCCAGTCTTTGTAGTTTTTATAGTCTACTGTGTAAGTTTGCTTTTTTAGTTTCTACTATAGACGTTCGGAAAATTGTGTTGACTTACTATTCTTAGTTACAATTTGAAGTGACTATGCAGGTTACTATGAAACTTAGTATGTAGGGGGTTGATGTAGCGATAAATCGTTCTAGCTGGGATACATTTGGAGAACTTTTTAAATTATCAGTTAAAAAATGACTAGTGCGTGTCTTAAAGGCTGCAAGTTCTAAGTCAGCCATCTTTCAAAATACGCGACATGGTTCTAGGTGGTATCGTCATCTCGTGATATCTTTACATTTTTCTGTCACAAACAGAGGAGGTTTCATTATACTTATCGATAGCCCCGTACACAAACATATGACTAATACCAAGCGTATGGAGGATTTTAAAAATTGATGTGGCTCCATACCTGCTTTATGTAATGCAATCATAACGATTCGGTTCTCTTTATGACCCCGCTCAGTTTTGATGTCACAAAATATTTTACAATGTATAGCGCGAAAATAAGAAAACACAATGAACAATCGTATAAAAATAACACATTCCTGATTTAAAAGTAATATTTTGTTTGTTTTTAATTGTCACAATGTTGATAATCAGACTAAGTAGTACAAGTGATTCCGTGTTTTCATCACCTTTACTAAAGTGTCTAAACTATATACTATCACCACTATCATCAACATTTTGCTGTCTACTGCTAAATAAAGGTTAATTTTTATTATACCTGTCAAAAATTGATACTGTCCAGGAAACATATAACTAGAATTGATAAAACACCATATAAGACCACCTTACATAAAACCTTCGCTTTCAGCTTCCAATAATAAACGTGCACTGCGCTATATCTTTTTATGTCGTAGTATATAGAAAGTAGTTCCAACTTACTAAACCGGGCAATGAGGTCAACTAATGGAGCAGAAAACCGCTCGTACTTACTTGAATTAAATTTGTTCGTCCGTCCACCGCTGGATGTTGGGGATGGCAATTAATCAGACCTACTGCCTTTATCCCCGCTAAAGATTTATGAGCTTTAGCCGCTATGTCTCAAATGTGTTTATCTCTATTGTTACAGTTGGTTAAACATATTGTAAGTTATTCTAGTTTAATATATGGTACTGTGTCGGCGAGATTCTTTTTGGGATCCTTTTGTGTGTGAATTACTGGGTCATGACTTAATCGTTTTATATTATATAATATTCTCTAGCTTCTAATTAACCTCCCAATATAGTGCTTTTAAATAACCATCATAATAATATATACCATCATATAAAGGTGAAAGTAATCAAATTTCTGACCTGACTCACATTGAAACATGGGCCACACGTCATCTTTAAAAGTAAATCAGTAAATTTAAGACAAGCTAACGCCAGATTTTTCCAAAAGAAATTCCTAATGAAATTCCAGATAGCCCCGCTATCACATCGCTGGAAAGCAGCTATAGAGAAAAGGATCCAAGAAGTAAGCCAGATCACGTTGGTGGCGGTGCTAAGAGGTGCTCGTCTCCATCCTGGACAGTATTGGAATCTTTCTGGAACCTTCCTCTTTACAATCTACGTTATGACTGCATTGGGTACTGGTTACCTTTTTGTATTGATAACAGATTTACTGTAGTTAGCTTTTGCAAAATAAAAGTATTTGCTTCACACTAAGGCTTGTATTGATTATCGTTATTAAACGATTCTTTGTTATATTCGAGCTTTTCTCCACAGTGTTAAAGTACACAATAACATAAAACTGCTGCTTATAGTTAAAAACGTTTATGACTAACTTGTTATTTTTTAAACAACTTGTTTATATCTTCGTAATTTGGATCGATCGATCGATCGTTTTTCGCGATTATGATGATTGTATGTTGGAAAAGCGTTATTCCATATGTAAAGAAAAGCTACTCCAAAGATTTTTATGCTACTTTATCTGCATTACAGTATTGACCAATAAAAAACATCGAGATATAATCTGTACTAGATATATACTATTTTCTGGTAATAATAAAAAGGATGAAGATATTTTTTCTTCTTTCATTGGTGGTTTGTCTAAGCATGCTTATTTTTTTTTCTATTGATTGGAAGAAAAATTGCTTGTATGTTATACGTTAAAGCTATAAGTGTGATAATTATTTAACATCACACAGCTGTCATTTTTATTGTGTCAACAGGATTTGGAGCCCCTGTGCCACGTACAATAGAAGGCATATCTGCTGTACTAGTATATGCCGCTTTAGCAATACCTCTTCATTTTTATCTCAGTAAGTGCACGTAAATTATATATAATCCTAAAAAGCATTTTACATACCTACGGTAAATGAGAATATGTAAATTAGCAATCATGCATTTGATGGATGCCAAAATATTAATATTTTTGTATAAAAATTATTCAGAATTTTACGAGCGAAAGGCGAAAATACCAGGCGACGTCTCTCGGTTCTGCTAGTTTAATATAAATATAATAAGTACCAAAAATTAAATAAATAGAGATAGAGAGACAAGCAGAGACATGACATATATTCAGACAAACACGCCTTTTTCCCAGAGCGGTAGGCAGAGACAATTGATCTAAACTTACTACATCATCCTGAAACATCTCTTTTGCTTTATCCACATTCACCAACTGTTGCATGCATGGTCATCGGTTCTTGGTGGTCTTCACATTATCCTTTTTTAAAACATCACCAATCTGGTCGCCGTGGATGACCTCTTCCGACACATCCACATACATTCGCTCTATAAATTCCTTTCGCGAGTCGTCAATCATCCATCCTCTCTAAATGGCTAAACCATCGAAGCATGCCCTTTTCAATCCTTATCACCACATTTTCTTTCAATTCACAACGTTCTCTTATAACTACATTTCTAACTCTGTCAGCAATTTTCACATCACACATACTTCTTAGCTATCGCATCTCCACAGCATTTATTCTACTTTCGTGCTTCTTCTGCCATACCCAAGATTCGTTACCATACATAAAGATTGGGCGAAGCACACCATTGTGACAAGCAGAGATGTAAGAAATATGTGTCTTTTATATTTCAGTGATGAATGCGGGCATGTGTATTGTGGTTCATACGCAGGCTTATGTAAAACAAATCGGAAGCAGACTAAGGCATCATAGGACGTTTGGCAATGGGAATTCCGATCTTGACAATGGTATAGTAGTAAAACAAAATTAGTAACTATTAAGTTTTTTATTTGGCATGCTCACGTACCATTATTTTTTCATTTATTGGAGTCTAATGCACATATTGTACAAAGGCAGACTAAATGACAGAGGGCATTCTCTCCCTTTACATAATGTAGATTAAACACTTATTGAAATGTTACTCCTGATATTTTTAAGATTTTTGGTTTTTTGAGGCGTTATCCGAGTTTTGAAGTAAATAACTAAAAGATTAGGGTTTGTCATCTTTAAAAATCACTAATCAATTAATTGTTATCTACAACTGTAAAAGGAAAATAATAATTACCGTGGGAGAGCCACGCTTCGGCATGAATGGGCCGGCTCGACCGGAGTGATACCACGGCCTCATAGAAAACCGGTGTGAAACAGCGCTTACGCTGTGTTTCATCGAGTGAGTGAGGATACCGGAGGCCCATACCCCAATCCAACGCCCCCTATCCCCCTCACCATCCCCCTTCCCCCCAGGCCGCCATAGTGTAGTATAGTATTTTCGCATTGAGGATGGTGACCACCACTCTTGGATTCTGCTCATGCTTTCCATCAGGCAGGGCAGAGTCATTTTGGCAGCTTAAATATAAAAAAAAAATAATAATAATATGTTCAGACATTTTAACACACAACGCCACCTAGTCCCAAACTAAGCAGAGCTTGTACTATGAGTACTAGACAACTGATACTAATACTTATATACTTTTTTTTGTAAATATGTATTTACAAAAAAAAAGTATGTATGTACATTTTATACCAATAGAAAACACCCAAACTCCGAAACAAATATTTGCAGATCATACAAACAGTTGGTCCGACTCAGGAATCGAACCCGAGACCTCTCGCACAGCAGTCGCATTCGCTACCACTGCACCACAGAAGCAGTCAAAAATCATTTGAGGTAAATCATTTGTGACTTATGATTTGTGAATGTGGGTGATTTTTTGTCAAAAATTAAAAGTATCTACTGTTTTTATATTCTTTAGTCGTATGTATGCAATTAAGATAAATAAATAAAGAACCTCTGAAATGAAGTCATCAAAAAAAATATGGCTCGGAATTAGGGGAACACATATATCACATTATTATCTACTTATTACGAACAGCACTGGCGGGTGAACACACTTCATAATTAATATATGAGACAGAATTTTATAATTTTATACCTTTGAAATATCTGTAATATGATTACGATGCATTAAAATTCTATGGCTTTTTCGTTCTTAGTTCCGTGACTACCAAAGTTTGTATATAATCTTAGTAATAACTAATAACTCAAATTATCAGAATTTGTTATTAGATTGTCGTATTACTAAATCTATACTAATATTATAAAGCTGAAATATTTTTTTAGTTGAATGATCTCAAGAATTACTAATCTGATTTCAATAATTATTTCAGCGTTTGGATAGACATCGATGTCAAACTTACAACACCCTCTTTTTGCGTCGAAGCCTAAAAAATCCTATTCTAGAGAAACAGAAAAATATATTAAATAAAGCTATAGGCCGACCGTAATCGGTATTAAGTAATATCCACTCAACTACTACAGCCTACTGATCCCAAATTTCCGAAGTTTATGCGCATGTTGGAAATTAATTATAACTTTAGCTCTAACTTTGAAGAAAAACATTTAGAGGTAAACTGCCTACCTAAAAGTTTTCCGTAACGTTTGTAGGGGTATTTTTCTTTTGAAACACATACACACACAGCTCTCGAGCTTCTTCATCAAGTAATATTTTGTAGCAAGAACCTTCGTTAATTTCATGAATGTTCACAATACTTTAAAGCTATCCCGTGCCATAATGTATAAAAGAGGGAGGTGACTGACTAAAATACCCAGAGGTCAAATCACAGCCCAAACCGCTGAAACTAGAAACCTAAAATTTTGCATATAGGTTCTTTATGTAACGTAAGTGACCACTAAGAAAGAAATTTTGGAAATGTCACCCCTAAAGGAGTGAAATAGGGGATGAAAATATCTACGTTCGCGCAAGCGAAGCCGCGGCCAAAAGGTAGTGAGTAATAAGGACATAACTTTGAATTGTCTGACATTTTGACCAGGTATACGAGATACTTCAACTGCCTCGTTGGTTGAACGGTAATCGTACTGCCGGCCAATAAAGAAGTTTCGGGTTCGATTCCCGATTCGGTCAAAAAGCGTTACAGTATTTTTCTTACAAGAAATACCCAGTAACAGCCCTGAGTATGGAACTTGGCGATTTTACATGCCCGTGCCTCGGAGAGCAAGTTAGCTCCATTACCGGTTGTCATGAACATCTATAATTATCGTAATTGAGAAATCAGTGTTGCGGAAGTCCAGTTGCCAGTTAATATTGGGAATAATACATGCCAGGAAGAAGGAAATTCTACATGCTTCGACACATATGGACTAGACTCGACCAGAGTGTCCTCGCCCTATTAAATAACTGTTGTTAAATAATTCTGTCGTTGTGTTTGATTGAGCCAGTAGGAATCTTTCAATACTTGGCAGACTTACCTAGGCCCTAACCCCCTTCGCCCTGATTCTGTGGAAGTGGGCTCAAAAGATGATAACGCACTTGTAGCTCTTGAGACCACGTAAGATTCTTTCTTATGAACCTAACTATAAGAATACTTTACTTAAGCAACAAGCATAGGTTTATTTTAATTTAATTGGCAAAATATGTTACACTATTAACTACAATAAAATATTGATCAAATCTTTAACGACGCAACACAGTCGGAATTTTAATCAAAAGTTTAGCAACATATGGTGATTTTGTTATTATACTGATTTCGAACTCGACTGCTCCAATTAGCACTCAGTGTGTTCCCAATTCCCACATTTAATTTAGTCTAGAAATACTTAATATGTAACTAGAGCAACTAAAACAGGGGTGAATTACTTAATCTTGCTTGAATGGCAGATATAGATTATATTCGCTTCTTAAGAAGATTAGGTGATTAAAGCTCTATAGGGTTTGTTAATAGACCTTAATACGCCCACAAAGGTATGATAAAATAATAGATTACCCATATTTGTTTTTGTTTATTTTATTAATAATGTTGCTCCTTATTTCATTGTTCTCTATTTAATAAATATTAAATCCATTGATCGTTTGTGAATTGTGTTTATTTATTATTATTTATTTAACTGAATAATGACAACTTTCTCCTTTTCTCGGAATTTTAAAACCGGTCCAAAGTTATTAAACTAATATGAATAACTTTTTTGAAGTTATAACTTCTATAGCAGCGCTGTGCACTTTTTGTGATCGGTAAAAAATATTAAACTCGCGTCAGGACAGGAATTTTCGTAAGCCGGGGGGAGAGTAGACCATAAATTGACAAGTTTGTGTACAGTAGCGCAATAAATTAATATTATATTTTATTTTACCATATAAATGATAGTACTTTTTTGCTGATAATTTAATTCATTCCTAAATATCAAAAATGCACAACGTTATTGTACAAGTTTTCACCTCTGCCGGCACTTTCGGAGTGCAACCCATTTTTTTCTTCCTCACATCTCACATTCCTACGATAATCACCTCCAGCCTATAACAATTTACTACTGTATATAGTAGGCCTCTCCTTAAGAAGGTAGTTATGGCCAACTACTTATATCACGCTGGCCGTCAACGTCGTCATACAGTATTAACGGCACGCTTCTTAATTTTTTCACTTGTGAAATTCCTTAATTCCTAGCACATTTTAAGCGAAGCTGGATAAGGATAGTAGTGTTTATTCGGACCTAAACATAATTTATAATATTTCTTAATATATGAACCTAATGAAATTTATATGAAATAGCAACTTGTTGGTATAGAGCCAATTTTTCTTTAAATAATCTGTACAATGATATACATATTTATTTCATAATTAATAATTTATTAATTATTTAAAAATAATTAGAGAAATAAAAATCTTTAAAGACTTATAAAGTTTCATGTAAAAAATAAAATCCTGTCTAAATGTAGTGTTCGAAACTATTTCTTTGAAAGATTTCTCTCAACAATATTCCTACAACAACTTGGTGGCGATAGAGTACAGATTAAACAAGGTAATAAGTTAGTTAGCCGTGTTTATTACAACCAGGGACCACTGATAATGGCGATAATAGGCTATTAAAGTCCGGTTTCATAGTAAGCTGCATTTTATTGGACTCTTGATAGTCTAGGCGATATTGGATGAAATATTTTAGCGCTTTAGTTTGGTAGGTACTTGTTTATTTAGGAATGATTGTGTGATAAAGTGTGCATTTATTTACAATGTGGGTTCTTTTGATGTTTTTGACATAAAATACTAGTACAAAATCACAATTATTTACTTATTATTATATTTTTCGATTGTAAAAGTAAGTTAGTAAAGAGGTTACTTACTTACTTTTACAATCGAAAATTATGCACTTTTTGGACCTAACAAACTGGTATCTGGGGACAGTGACCAGATATTGTTGTGGATACTGACTTTTTCAAAATAAGCTTTCTATTGAACTTGGTACACAGATGATCCTATTTACTCATCTACGATCACAACAACATTTGAACAAAAATGTTGTCTTCATCGGCCAAAGATATTCAAAGCTAAATAAATAAATAAATATTTCGGACATCTAACACACAACACCATCTAGTCCCAAACTAAGCAAGCTTGTGACAAGGGTATAAGACAACTGATATAAATACGTATATACTATTTTTTGTAAATACATACATATTATACATAGAAAACACCCAAACTCCGAAATAAATTATTGCAGATCATACATACATTTGATCCGACCCGGGAATCGAACCCGAGACCTCAAGAACAGCAGTCGCCTACGCTACCACTGCGCCACCGAGGCAATCAAGACAGACTATTCTTAAAGTGATCCTATGCCTAACAGTTGTGGTTTTTATTCGGGCACAAGGGACATAAGAACTCTTTCAGCGGCGTACATAATTTACTTAAACACTATTACAACTAACTAAACCTTAATGAATAACTGTAAATGTTTGTTTCAGAGAGTCCAAACTGTAGCCGGCACTCGGAAGTTCTAAAGGCGCCAAGTCGCTGTTGCCTTGGATTGAAAATAATGGTAGGCTTTTGCTGATGAACTGTTATGGTTATTTAACGTAGTAGGAGAGATCCATATATTAGGTACGTCAGAGGTTAAAGGGGGATCGACTATATGTTACGTCACAACAGGTCATAAACTTAGCGATGTCGTTATAATGTCGAAATTGGGCTATTGAATCGCAATATTATTCTTTTCGACTCTTTATTATTTCTGTAATGTGAATTATTGTTCATTTAATTGAAAAGTAGAATGGCTGTTTTCATTTGTCTGGAAATGGCTAAATAAATGTTTTACAAACCATGCGATGTCCGTCAGGAACGGAAAAGGGAACATACATGTTTAAAATTCTTGTTGCATAATTATTGAAATATATATAATCAAAAGATACATAAATAACAATATTATTATTAAGTTAGGCAAATTAAGTAGTCTGATAGTATTATAAAGTCATCCAGTTTAAGTTTTTTAACATACTTCCGATGATTACAAGTATCATTGCATAAACACCTATCCCTTGATGATACGTCGACATTTTTTTTTCAATCTATCCAGGACTTTTGAAAGAAAACCTTAAACTGATTAAATTTAGTTCAACACAACAATATAAAATTTTTAAAAAACCCCCACTCAAAGTCTTATTTGAATAATCATACGCCAAAAACGCCTTACATCATTTTGGAAAAGAGTTGATACTCTTACACTGCTGGACCGATATTAATTTTTAACTAAAAACCACCACAATGAAACTGGATTCCAAGTAAACAAAACCTGCAACTGAATCGGTCCATCCGTTTGTGAGCTACGATGCCACAGATAAACGAAAGATACAGATACAAACAGACATCGACGTCAAACTTATAACACCCCCCCCCCCTTTTTACGCTAAATAGGCGCTTTATAGTCGTCGAGTCTCGGAAACCCAGCCCGCACGAAATCAATCAATCAAACACCCCTTTATTGCGTTGAGGATTAAAAAACAAAATAATAAACATACAAATTATGCTATTGACTTAAAAGCGTTTGTCAAATATTAACAGTTAACACAAAGGGCAAATTTATTAACGTTTAATTGACTCTTGTTTTCTTTACCATTATAGCAATGATAGCGTAGGTAGAATGGATAACTTACCTGTATAAAATATAACTAATTAAAATTTCTTAAAATAACCAACAGCGTTGCTTGAGCGTGCTAAATGCATGTCACTGCGTCCCTCTAGCTGGTATGCTGTACTATTTGGTAGGCGCAAGTGTTTTTGGCAAGCTCCAAGACCGTGACATTATGAAGACTTTAATGTTCCCTATAGAATTCACTACAAGCGGAGAACTTGAACTTGTAAGTAAAATAGTGTTCTTATTATGTAGTGTTTGGTTAAAATAATACTTACAGGTATGTTCTCATATAAAATGTAGATTTTTTTTCTTTTATTTTATTTAAGTTTATTTAATTTAAGAAACGGTACAATAGGAACAGTCACAAAGTATGTATAACAATTGGCGGTCTTGTCGCTCTCGGCGAGTGTTTCAAAATTTTGAAATTTAGGGTAGCTTACATACAGGGAACACATATAATATACAAAAAAAACAAAAAGAAATAGTAGCGATCCATATTCAAATGTTACACACTATTCCCATTACACAAACATACTTATACCTACACAAATACATATACATATTATTATAATACTATACACATATTAACAGATAGACATTATTAACAGTCCAATAATTTTCTTAGAAAGGAGGATTTTACCTACTATAACATCCTGGCAAGACAGATTGCATTTATCTTAAGTTTTCTTGCCGTTTCACTCTATACAGTGCCGTTGCCTTGTATAGTGTGTCTGCTTCCGCTTAGAGTTGTGGCAGCGATCCTAACACGCGACAATACTTTGTGTGATCCACAAATAGTTGTCCCTAGGCTAGATGCTATTTGTATCCGTTTCATCTACCTATGTTTTTGAGGTTCTCCGCGACACAGGATGTATTTAGGGTTAAAGTATGAAATTGCCGATTTGCACTGAAAAATAAAAACTGGTTTTTATTCTTAGATGTTACATATTTTTTATGTTTTTCTATGCATACTAACTCCTGGCTAGTTTGACTCGGATCGGCTGCCACCATTACCTTTCAGCATTTCACCTGTGTGGGCAATGTTCCACGTGGTTGATATAGAAATCGTTTAAACCAAAAACGCACGGTTTGTTCATTGCAGTCTCCTCTCCAAACGCAGCGTTGATATTGTGAGCCGCGTTAGTTCCGCATCGTAACACGTATTTAAATATTACTCACACATTCCAAGTAGCTGAATAAAAAAAATTGTTAGTTGAAAATCAAATGTTTCACATTTTTTTAAATAAGACCCTCATAGGAATAGTGAGAAAAAAGTTTCACTCGAAAATATCACAAAATCAAGGTTTTGTGTCAATTCAAAGTATTTATTACTTTATAAAGATTTCATACTTTAACCCTTATTATTTTTAAGGCGCGAATTCGTTAATAATATAAACTAAAAATACATTCATCAGAGATCGCTTCTCATTCACACCGACAACTTGAGAGTTAATAATTTTAATAAGGTTTACATTCGATTGACAGCAACCAGGCCATTTGCGTGTCCTATACGCATTCTACGTAGAAGGCGCTATGATATTGGCAGCATGTGCAGTGGCATCCTTTCGACGGTACAGCACGCCAAACATCCTTTGGGCATCGCACAAGTACAGATTATTTACTAGGGAGTAACAAAATAGCATGCTAAAACATTATCAAGTAGGAGTTAAGAAGCCTCGACTTTCGTTTTATTGCAAGTTAATTACTAACTACACTTAACTCATAACTTAAGACAAGTTTTACCACCTACTGATAGTCTCTGCTAGATTTTTATGAATTTATCTATCAAAATACTACATAAGCCAGTTTCATAAGATGCAAACAAATATATGTCAAATACACATCAGCAATTTTTGAATTTTGACAAAATCTTTAGATAACTGAAATCTAGGTACGCGCTCAATACAAAATGGCTTTCAAACTGTAACGAATCTCATTTAGCGAAACGTTGCTTTTTAACTTGGCTATAATAGCTCAAATGAACTTCGTTGTTTATTATCAGTAACGAATGTTATTGCTGTTTCCTTTGTCAATAATACTAGGGTCAATATAAATAAATAAAACACTGTATGTAACTAAATTTGTTATTTTATTTACCTACCATTTCCTACACACTAGTCAACGGCTATATACAGCATCTTTCATTATAATTAACGGCGAAATGTCCAATGAAACATGAAATTTCCATATTCAACTAACTAGAAATTTTCTCATATACCAACATAAAGCAATACGGTAAGGAGTAGCCATACTCAAACGTTCCCCCCTGTCAATGTATAAGCTTAAATGGGCCTATGCGTTACATTATTGACAGCAAATGTATTTATATTTGCATAAAATTGTGAATTGATATTGTGAGTTTGTAGTAACAGGCCATTGTTTTTGTGATGCGAGTCTAAACTGTATAAGTATGAGAGAAGTCTTCCCCCCCACAAAAATATGACAAGACTGTTTTATGTAGGAAAAAGACGTTGTGGCTACGCCCCACCGTTCAGTAGCCCGTATTGCTTTATACCAACGAAAAATTATAGATTACTAATGTATCACAGAATCGTACAATAAAACAAACCAATTGAGGAAATTTACTTTGATAAAATCAATAAAAGGGAAAGGAAATCTTGTGAGAAAAAACATTTCATAACTTAAATATTTGAACAATTTAACTATGGCAACACTACGAAATACAGATACAAAATTTTGTGCAATGGAGATTGTCAAGCTAATCAGTATTAACAATAAGGTTCTCAAGAAAGGAATAATAGTGAAAAATTGATAGTTAATACAGGTATTACAAATGAAATAAATTCTTTATTTCGAACATTTTACTTTAACCTATAACCTGATAGGTATATACTCACGACATGAATGCACACATGTGACATTATTATATAATATTATTCAGCGAATACAGGACCTGCTTTAACACGATTATAAAGGATTCTAAACTTTATTAACATGAGTGAAATATTTTAACTGCCTTTACTAAAAATCCAGGTTTAGAACAAACAGTTTAGGAAATACACACCAACTTGGGGAATATTGAGCTGTATTCGCCAGCCTATACGTGCTAATTTAGCTTATCTTCAATTCATACAGCGACGGTATACATAATTCTCAATTGTATCACCGTCGAACTATATTGGAAAATGTGTAATCTATCCCTTGCTTCTTTTGGATTGTTCAACCTGTTCCTCATCGGCGGTTCCCTCGATAGACTTCTTCTCTTTAAGTGCTTCTTTGACAGAATCGACCAGGTTGTGTGGCTCGGCTACAGATACTTTCTTACCTGTGAATTGTAAGAATATAGAGCCTGTACTATAGTAACAAGACTGTTGCTGCCTACCTTAACGCGGTGTGTGGTTTCACCGAGTGAGTGTAGGCCTGCTACGGGAGGCCCATATTCTGAACCCTCTCCCATCCTCCTCCCCAACCCCCCAAAGACCAGCAACGCATTTATGAGGCCTCTGGTGTTGCGGGTGTTCATAGGGACCCGGTAATCGCTTACCATCAGGCGATACGTTTGCTGGTTTGCCCACTTTTCCATAAAATAAAAATTTCATAGTGCTTATTTTAACAATAGGTCGCATATTAGGCAACTACAATAAAAATCTTATTATACGTAACATAGCAGAATACTATTGCATTACCGAAACGAAATTAATTCAAAGTATGTTAGTATTTTATTATGTATGTATTATTCATACATAATTACCGATCTCTCTACGATAATACTAAACTATCTAAACATTTTTTTCAAGGAATAGAATACAACGAATTACACATGTTATATTAAAATACCTGGTTAGGGATTACTCCTACTAAGTACGTTTTTCTCTAGCACCATGGGGAATATGCATGTTTTTTTTTAATTCATAGTTTACTATGAAGTCTACAACAAAAGAACAAGTAAAAATAAGAACTAATCTATAACTAAGTAATAAAAGTAAAAATATCTGAGCTCACTAGGCTCCCAGGTGTATACTTAAAAGGTCCTGTATTGTTATATTGTTTTACCTAGAACAATAACACTACGTTAATGACCCCTTTGAAAGTCAGCTTATGAAACCGTTATTGAGTTCTATCATTTCACAAGCTATCTTAGAAATAATCGTGAAACATTTGTATTTTTTAAATGAGCATAAAAATCAAGTCAGTTCTATGTAGACTTGTATGTGATTGTATGTGATTTATTATGTATAAATATGATCACATGTTAGTAGATTTCTTATCCAGTCATCCTTATATATTTTTTATTTACCAATTGTACATGGGGGCGTATCAATGTTTAACATAACCAATTCTGTCCCACTTCCATAGCCAGAATGTCTACATGATTCATATACCGCTGTTCAATGATTACATTTCCATTTCAAATGAGACAATAAAGTAAATGGGAAAATACTCGAGAAGAACTGACGGTAACTGCAACGTAGGGCCGTTGTCAACCCGTGTCTACGTAACGTATACGTGTATACGTTATGAAGGTATACGTGTATTCGTTATGTACGTATACCTGTATACGTAGCTTTACTGTGATGTCGATATATTACGAACAGTTTTGTATATTTTGATAACACCAGTCCAGGTGGTCCAGGATGGAAGTGGCCATCACTACTGGGTTTACTGATACTGGCTCAGTCATATATCTACATTGAGGAGAAACTAACCGTGATCGTATGTACCTACGGTCATAAACCATCGTCTAACAACAACAGTTGTGCGCGATTTGGTCTCAACTGGAGGTGCACACATTTATGATCTTTAAATAATTTGCATCTACTTCTTTTTGACCAGCATTAGGAGATTTTATATAATTGAAATATTCAACCTTTTTGATATGATTTTTTAAATTTCAAAGGTTAATTTTTCTCATTAGTACCTACCACAATCCTGAAGATATTTTGGATTATAGCATGATGGTTTGGTGTAGGGATGCCAGAAGGTTTGAAATGAAACAACATAATTATTAAATTTCATGTATTCATGAAAGTCTATATTATTAACAATATCTTTATAGCGACCATCATACTATAATCAATAAGGGCAGTGCTTTCTTTTGCGTACAAAGAGCAAACGAACTCGCCTATGGGAATAATAAAACGAGCTTTGCTGTACACAAAAAAGTTCACTGAGCCTTAGAATGTACAGTAATTGAATTGAATCACAAGATTATAAGCACGAATTTCATAGCATACATCAAGCAAACCGTAAATCTTCTAGAAATATACCCACTCATGTTCTATCATCGCATTCAAATACTGCAAGGGCTTAAAAGCTTACACTTTTCCCTATGGTGAAAGCTACTGATTATAAACAGAACAGATAACACCTAGACTATTGATACTATATATACTAGTACTTTTATGGCTGCCTAATGTGAACCCTTATATCTTTAGTATGATTTTCCTACATTTAAAATGCAATGGGACACTATTCTCAATTTATTGCATAAGAAATAACAATGGGATAAATACAATTTAAGAATAAGAGCCACCATTCATATTAATATCAAATATTTCCTATAGGAATCTCTGATTGTTATTTTATATACTTTTCTTTCAATTTAGAAACAAATAATTTAAGGAACAAAATCATAACATTTGAAAATAATTACGTAGTTTTAATTCTAAAAATAAATAACGATCGAATGCACCAAATTGTAATGAGCTACATATTTCTTTTACCGTCAAAAGAAAAAGAAATCTCATTATAACTATAGAAGTCAATAATCATTCCATAGGTTTTTTTAATAATATCGAAATTACAACATCATGCAATGTAAATGATGTTGCAAAATAAGTACATATGTCAATGGAGGTGTAAGATTATCCGTAGAACATCACGAAAGCAACACATTATCTAATATAGACTCAATGTCTCTTAAAATAAGGGATATAGTTTTTGAGACGAATTATAAGCGTTTTGGCGTTATATTCTTCAGAATCGTTTTTAAGAAGAATTACCCCACTGCAACAATAGTTGAGACGACTTGACAACTTCTAGTAAACACATAGTAACCAAAAGTTTTATGTTCTAAATGAACTTTGAAATCGCAGAATCAGTATAACATACTGGCATCATATACAAGATAAGATATTAAATTATACTTGTAAAAACAACTCTTTCTAAAAATAACAGTTCTTAAAAATTAAAAGAAATAAAAAGATCAGGGAAAGAAATATAATATGAATTTTAAAAACAAAATCAACGACTTTAATAAACTTACGTTTTCTTATTTGTTTGATCTGCACATAGGGGTGGAGTTTATTTCTGTTTTTGGGAATGGAATCAACTAGACAGTAAATGCTATATCTTCCAAAAAAAGGAATTTACCAAAACGGTTCGTAAATAACAGAGCAAAAAAAATACAACTTGTTTCAAAACCTCCTTTTTCAAAAGAAGGTCAAAATTCAAATTCTAGGGAGTATCAGAGTAGAATAGAACCTAATAGCCGATAGACTTGCAGCATTACTACATTAATAGATTTGCGATAATACGACGGGATGGATGACATGTAACACAAACTTTCCTAAACCCAAAAGAGTTTGGACCCTAGCAAGAACAGCAATACAAATATTTCAGTAATGAGGTAAAATATTTTTGCTTTCGTTATTTATTACGGGGGTGCCTGATTTAAGCAGCTTTTCCAAAGTGAAACTGCCCGAAACAACGGTGTAGTAACGAAAGTTATTATTATTTTAACGCGGGCTTTGAGCGCGGCGAATCAATAAATTTCGTAACAAAAATAAACCTAACACCCTCCACTCCGACCGGCACAGCGGTGCGGCGTTGAAAGCCGTGCATCGTCTAACGTCGTTTCAGTTCGGCAGACTTCGGCACGGTGTTTGTGTGCGTGCGACTAGACATATACGTGTAGACTGTACGAAGCTCGCACGGATTGAGACGAGCTGCCTCAAAATCGGACGAATACGTAAGCAGCTGTTTGAAAGTATATTTTTTTTTATTTTTTTTTTATTTAAGCTGCCAAAATGACTCTGCCTTGCCTGATGGAAAGCATGAGCAGAATCCAAGAGTGGTGGTCACCATCCTCAACGCGAAAAAGAACAATGCAGCATGGTGACCCACACTATGGCGGGTTGGGGGGAAAAGGGAAGGTGAGGGGTATAGGGGGCGTTGGATTGGGGTATGGGCCTCCGGTATCCTCATTCACTCGATGAAACACAGCGTAAGCGCTGTTTCACACCGGTTTTCTGTGAGGCCGTGGTGTCACTCCGGTCGAGCCGGCCCATTTATGCCGAAGCGTGGCTCTCCCACGGTATAAAAGGTTATAGGTGTATAAGGTATCTATCATAAAAAAACGCTATGCAATAGCTTTACCGCGACAGTCCCCGAGTTATTAAATTATTATTATTAATTTAATATCCGATCCGATTCATTATTAAATAGACTAAAGACTGAAAATTTATATCAGTTACCATGTGTTCACTGTGTGCTGTACAAATCTTGGAATTTCATATTTCGCTACTGAACCTACGACATGTCTTTATTCCAATCACTTAAACATTCAAGCTTCGTACAGCTCGGGCTTTTGCTCCTTTTCACGCTGCAAAGCTCTCTCATACCCATAAGGTTTATCCATCTCCTGAGTATCAAAAGTCTCCAATCTCTGTACAAACTTGAACGCCCCATACTTATCCGTTGGGTCGTGTATCATAGATATACAACAAACAATAACACTCATAAAAAAGCCCATTAAAAAGTAAGTTCTGTTCTGTTTATAAGCATCAGAGAAACTTTCTAAAAGCGTCCACATTTTGGAATTAGGTTTGACGTCATCGTTATCGCGGTTGGCCCTGTGAATATTTTCAGTACCGGTACTCTCCTTACCGCTATGTTTTGATTTGTCTGCAAAATAAATGTTTGGTCTGATTCTGGATATTAAAAGACTTTATTGGAAGCCACATCTATAAAATCGATACCAATAATAATATAGGTATAATTAAAACCTTCAGAGTTCTTTCCAAGTATACACAGAAATAGTTTTTTAAATAATAATATATCTCTTTATTGTAAAAAAAAAAAAAAAAAACAACAACCCATAATGTCCCACTGCTGGGCTCGGGTCTCCTCTCAGGAGAGGGTTAAGGCCATACGTCCCCACGCTGGCCGAGTGCGGGTTGGGGACTGACAAGACTACGTTGTGGCTACGTAAATCTTGCCGTTGGATGTTTTTAAGCCGCCCGAAGGCCTCCAACTAAGCTTCACGACTGTTATCGTATGATAACAACCGGGACCGACTGCTTAACGTGACNTAATGTCCCACTGCTGGGCTCGGGTCTCCTCTCAGGAGAGGGTTAAGGCCATACGTCCCCACGCTGGCCGAGTGCGGGTTGGGGACTGACAAGACTACGTTGTGGCTACGTAAATCTTGCCGTTGGATGTTTTTAAGCCGCCCGAAGGCCTCCAACTAAGCTTCACGACTGTTATCGTATGATAACAACCGGGACCGACTGCTTAACGTGACCTCCGAATCACGGAGACGCTCATGGTAACATGCCACCAGCGGTCACCCATCCAGGTACTGACCGCGCCATCGTTGCTTACCCTCGATGATTGTTTCTAATCACCGAGTGCAACTGGGCTATGAGCTCCATCTTTATTGTACACCAGATTAATTACAAGGGTATTATTTTAAAACTAGAAATCGGGCTTATTATATGCAACCATATTGTAACACATAGTCAAGTTCGGAAGTCCTTAATTTAGTTGATGATAATGTAATTGATGATATTCATTTCTTACCATCTCTGTCATACGAAACACCGAGTATTTGACCAGGTGTGTCCTCTTCTAACTCCGCATAAGCATAGATCAAAGCCTTCTGCTTTTCTGACAACGATTTTGGTACCTTATAGTAAAAATATAGGCATTAGTACTTTTAAAAATATTTTTTTTTCATTTTCAATTTAGTAAAAACAAAACAGTGGATTGACATTTAGTTGTTTTGTGTTTTAACCAATCTTTATTTAATATATATTGTATAATCATAACTATGTGAAGATTTTATTTATATTTCTACATTTGAGGGGCTTTCGATTATGCAAATATGGTGCAGTGAATTTCATTGAATTAAAAGAATGAAACTTTATAACATGTGCAGGGATTAAATTTGAGTATATAAGAAACGCATTGAATATAAATTATAGTTTGCGTTCCCACATTCCTCAACAACAACAACAACAACCCATAATGTCCCACTGCTGGGCTCGGGTCTCCTCTCAGGAGAGGGTTAAGGCCATACGTCCCCACGCTGGCCGAGTGCGGGTTGGGGACTGGCAAGAATACGTTGTGGCTACGTAAATCTTGCCGTTGGATGTTTTTAGGCCGCCCGAAGGCCTCCAACTAAGCTTCACGACTGTTATCGTATGATAACAACCGGGACCGACTGCTTAACGTGACCTCCGAATCACGGAGACGCTCATGGTAACATGCCACCAGCGGTCACCCATCCAGGTACTGACCGCGCCATCGTTGCTTACCCTCGATGATTGTTTCTAATCACCGAGTGCAAGTGGGCTATGAGCGCACACATTCCTCAACATCAAGTAAACAATGTACACAAACCTGTATTTTGATGTGGACATAATGGTCTCCATAACCAGTGTGGCTGACTCGCTTCATGCCTTTCCGTGACAAACGGACGACGGCGTGTGAGGAAGTGCCTGGCATTATCTGGAAATGCAATATACATTAAAATTAATTACATATATTTCAAGATATATAATTTTATTACTCATTTCAACCATTAAGGTATCCCCCAATCTATTTGTGTAGTTCCATCAGTTAATTAAAACTTACAAATATTGTTAGTTCTGTTAAATTGTCCCAATAGTTTTAGTCGTGACGACTACACTTGCGGTTCAAGAAAAGGTCTATGATACTAAAAAGGCTGATCCTTAATAGACAGATTGAGCCTGGTGCAATTAAGAACCAAAGACTTATTGTGTTTCTAACACGAATTCTTTGAAAGAGGGATCGGTTCAGGCCACACTTTGCAGAATAACGCGGGGCGGGTTATTTATTCCCTAACTTGCTGTTTTTTAACCATAATATTAATGTAAATAGCCGGTCGAGTGATTTACTAGTTGAATTGGAGGCGAGAAGTACAATCAAAAATATTAGATTTTAACGTTTTAAAACGAGAGAAATTACTTTATTATCATAATAAGTGCGAAAAATATTTTAATTATTCTTTTTCTATTATTAGTATCTATGTAAATATATTTTGTTGACAAACCATGATTGACATGATTTTGGCATAAAGGAGTATATATTAGAGCCAACTGCACTTTGAACCTAAATAATGTGTTTTATATTCATTAGACAGATTTATAAGAATGTACTTAAGCCAAACATATCCCTTAGTCACGATGCAAGTTTCGCGTTGAATTTCTGCCAATAATCACTAACAAATCTTTTCTCTTGTATTATCAATACATATAATAAAGTCAATTAACATTTAGTGTTTGTTTCAATGCAAGTGGTTCATATAAAGTTATATCAGTTTGAAGAATCACCGCGCGACCCTAACGTGAGCGGAGCCTTAGGCAGAAGCTAATTGACAATTTTTTTTTTGACCTCTCTTGGCATTGGTAGACATCGTTCCGATACACATTTGTTGTACAGTACAAATATTTGGGGGTGTATCAGTAATACACATTTATAAAATTCATAGTTTAAAGCTGTTAAACGTGATGGTTTCATCAACAACCCATAACTGGCTCAGAATGTAACATATCACCAATTAAAAAAATAACAACTCCTGCATTAGGAATATATACCCTGTGCCACCGGGAATTTTACAAATATACATAAAGTGGGCAAATAGAACACCCAGACTCAGAACAACAATTTGTAGATCACACTTAGTGTTCTCATGTGGAGTTTGAACCCATAACACTAAACGGAGTTAAAAACACTTGTCGACCACTCAATCCACTACGCTATCTATGTAGATGAGAGATAATCACTTGTTTAGAACAGTAGTTTATTAACTACTAATCTGGTAGTTTATAGGACTCTTATTCAAAATATGACTTAAACTAAATATATAGTATAAGAAACCAGACTAACCTGCAATGTGTGATCTTCATATAAGCCTTGTATCCTGACTGTGCCGCCTAGCATTGCTTGAGCCACAGAAATCTGCAACATAAAAAAAATTTGTTATTACAGGTACGCACATAATCATACACATTCTTCAAAGAGCCACGCTGATTTTAACAAGAATGGGATGGCTCAGCAGGGGGGGTACTACTCTCACACAGAAGATAAACTTAAATTGACAAAGTTCATGCTGTAATGTTTCATTGGTGAGTACAAGACCAATGCTGCAGAGGCTAAACTAAGCCACCATACTGAGGGTCATCATACTGCATTGTTGCATTTTTCTTATGCTTTCCATCAGACAGAGTAGAGAGTTCCTTTGACATACATAAAAAAAAACTAACTATCTTGATATTAAAAATTATATGAAAATAAAAACAATCAGAAAACTAGAATCAATTACTAGAAATATTAAATAAACAGAAATGGTAAACAAGAAAAAAATAAGTAAAATATCCAGATATTATATCTGTCTAGGTATCTCTTATAGGATGGAGGTCTTAGGAGCCTAAGTATACTTGTCTTGAAGTCTGTACACAACCTACAATAGGATAGATCTACTATATTTTAATGATTGAATCTACTTCTAAAAAAAAAAAGAGTAAAATAGATTTGATTAATATAATTATTGTCAGCTAGCTTGGTTTGTGGTAAGCAGACATGTATGTATTTTGTTTTCTGTCAAAAAGTCAACAATTAATGGCTGTTTACAATTAAATAATAATGGTAAGTTTAATGGTAGTTAAACTTACCATTATTATTTAATTGTAAACAGAAAAGATATACTTACATTACAATCTGTATGCACATCAGGTCCATCCCTGCGGAAGTAACTAGACTTGTCCACTCTAAAAGTGACAAACACCTCACTGTTACCAACCGACATGCGAACAGTCTGACCATCTTCAACACCAGCCGGTACTGGCACTGTCACTTTTTTTCTTTGTACCTATAGAAAAGTATTTTTTTTTTTAAATCTTTAACAACTAAGCCTTAAAATTAGCTAAAACATTAAATGAAACAATTTAATCATAGTTATAACATAAGGTACACAGATTATTTTACAGATACTGCATAAAATCGTATTGCATATATTTACAAGTTGTTCCTCCTTAACAACACAGTTTTTAACTGAGATAAAAATGTTATGCATCCTCTAAAAATAAAAATAATGTAAAAAAAAAACATTTGATGTCCTATATACAAATCTATATTAAAATAAGATTGCACATTGTTACATTTTTTAAATGTCGGTTACATTCTATATCGAAATTTATTCCAATCAGCTCAGCAAGACCATAACAAGATATTTTCGAATTCATAATATTATAATTGTATATACATCACTCTATTTAATTTAGTTTTATTATTAAATATTAAAGGACTAACTTAAAGGATTAAATTATTATTAATGTTAATACTAAAGAATTTGTATAAAAGTACTTACTGATGAGCCTTTACCCTCACATTCAACACAAGGGAACTTTATGAGCATCCTAGTTCCGTGACAGTGTCTGCATGTAGAACGCATCACAAATGGACCTGCAATACACATTCAATGTGAGTAGAGTACTGTGTGAGGTTTTAATTCTTAACCACCTCTCCAAACAATAACTATCTAAAGTAGTACATGTAAAAAAATATTAGTATTGTGTTGCTTACCAGCTCTTACCTCCTACATACATACTATTTGTGAAACAAATTATAGGGCAGACCATTCAGATATCTGCCGATGCCCATTTTGCCCTGTATTAGGCTACCTATACTATGCTGTGCAAACAATGCATCATATTATATGTATAACTGAAACAATGCTCTCCAGCCTATGCTAGTGTTCTAACAATGCCGGCGGTATGGCCACGCAGCAAAACTCACCAGTTACATGCATGGTGCTATACAGACACAAAAACGTTCAAGAAACCAACCTCGAGAAAATGTTTCCATGCCTGTACCATTACAATAAGTGCACTTAATTGCTTTGGTACCAAGTTCACAACGGGATCCAGAACATTTCGGACAAGTATCTACTACATTTAGGGTTACTTCTTTATTGACACCACGAGCAGCTTCAGAAAACTTCAAGTTCATTACAACCTGTTACAGATATAATTTTTAGTTTTAACAATGTATAGAAAAATGAATTTATTGACATCTTCATTTTGTTCTAGTCAATATAAGGAGCCTAGATAATATAAGGAGATTAAAAAAATATAAGGAGTATAGATAATCTAAAAGTTATTGACAGTTAACAGTAACTGACTGAAAAACTAGAAATTATTTTTAAATAATCAATATATACAAATAAGAAACTAATTCAGCATTAAACTGTACTTACCTCTTGGGCGGCTCCAAAACCAAATTGTGATTCAGCAAAGTCACTAAATGTATCGCTTTTAAATCCTGCATCTCCAAATATTTTTCGAAATAACTCCTCAGGATCAATAGTAGACTTGTACTGCCATTGATGAGCAAAACCATCAGCTCCTGAGCTGCTACCCATGCCCATTTGGTCTGATGTTGTTCCAAATGTGTCATATTGTTTGCGTTTACCCTCATCTGAGAGTATCTGTAAAAGGCAAATTTTGATTCATATTCTAATTTGAAGAAAATGTTTGTATACTCATTTACTTTTAAATTTGTGACATTAGTAGTTTAATTTATTTATTTTGATTACTAAGAGGTCCTCACATACCTCATAAGCCTCCGACACTTCCTGGAACTTCTTAGAAGCTTCTGGATCAGATTTATTTGCATCAGGATGGTACTGCTTAGCAAGCTGATAGTAGGCTTTCTTGATATCTTTGGCAGAAGCGTTCTTGGACACGCCAAGAACTTTGTAATAATCAGCTTTATTTAAGCTTTGAGTTGTATGGATGTATCGGTGCCTACCACCGACTCCATCTGAATGACGAAATAACAAAGTGAGGTTATATATTAAGAATGTCAAAATCTTGAAAAAATAACTCATGGGGATTTTAAAAAAGTTACTTAATGTATTTATTACGCAGTATGCAATGTAAAATTCATGTAATAAATTGAACCGGTGATGTAATGAAAGCATGTAAAACTTACAATTATTACGGACTAGAGAAGCAACTGACAAGATTGGACCACTAACAAAATTATCACAGTTATTACACCCATGCACGAAACGATATGGAGCTTTTGCTACATTATTTGTAAAAACTTTACTAAGGGTTTTTGGGTTTAAAAATCCTAAAACACTCCGGGTAGGAGCCATTTTGAAAAATAAATGACAGGTGACAGAGGCAGACATTCAGAAAGTCAATCATTGTCAAAGAGTAAACAAAGGCATGTCGTGTGCTAACGTGAACTCAACGAAATTGTTCATTTAGTTGAAATAATTAAATGGAATAAAAGCAATTGCTTTAACACTGATTACCCAGTAGTACAAAATTTAAGCAGACCAACGAGACGTTCTGACTTGTTAAAAAGAATTAATTGTACAACTTGTGGTAGTATGACATGGTTTTTGGTCACTTTAGTAGTTTCGTCACCTGTCTAACTAACACTACCTAAAAACACCCTCAGTTCAAGAAATAGAGATGCAAGTGCTTTGCTGGCCTAAGAGGGAAACGAACTGTACAGAATGGACTATTCCTATCACTAACTATTTTAGTGTAGAAGTTTAGGCCCAACTGCCACATTTTTTTTAGCTTGATGTGCTAAATATACATAACTATGCCCGATCTGATCACAAAAACAATTGAATATTATAATGGAAATAACTTGTAATACGAATGTATTCTTTCTATAAGAAGAAACACAAAACGCAAACAACACGGTGGATTGCATCAGTTATAAAGTAACATTTTATTATTTATTAATATTAAGTGATTAGTCATAGTTACCATCATCATTGAGTGGATGGATCTTGAATATAATTTACAAAATTGCTTGAATTTCGGAACATCCAAAACGTTCCGAAACTTCATAATGAATTTTTAGATTGAAGAGAAATCTTTTATGCTCTTTTCGACTTTTTTGAATTGATTTATTTATTATTTACCATATTTTGTTTATTTCTTTAAAAATAAAATTTCTATTTACTTCTGTTGTCTTACGTAAAAAAACTGAAAATTGGAGAATTATATTGTGCCCTGACAACATTATTTTCCTGGGCAACGGTAGGCAAGATGATTTATAAACAAAAAATGAGCTTACAAAATGCCAATTATTGTATTGAATTTTAAATAAAACTTAAGTCGTTTACAATTAAACTATAGTGGGTTCTAGTTATCTTCATATTCAATATAAATAACACGCTCAAACATGGCATCTATGCGAGACCAAAAAATCGAGCAGCAAGTGAGTTCTTAAAATTGTCGTTTTAATTTGTGAAATATAAATTTTTGGTGGTGTGTTACTTTTCTTAGTAGTAGATAATTGTTCAGAGTAGTTAAAATTTATGTGGTCTGTTAATTTTTAGCGTCAGTTGATGGAACAAAAAATGAAACAGAAACGCCAGAATTCTGGTATGGTCCAAGCTAATGACCTAAGGGTAGGTTCAGCAAAACGTCCAATATCAGGCAGCCGATCCCGGGAGCTTCATGGTAAGTAAATACCTCATTTCAAATTACATTTTGTCAGTGTTTAGTTAACTATCGCATGAATTTTTATGCATATTTTCGTTATGCGAATTTTTTTTCGTTTTACGGCAGGCTACGATGGTCCGATGCAATATCTTATGTCGCCAGTTAATCCTGATCAAGTTATACCTCTGCAAACAAATAGAATATCAACATATGATGGTAAGTAGAAGTTGTTATGCTTATATTAATTTGTTTGTTTAAGTCACCAAGCTTTTGTCTGTGCGTCTTCTGTGTCTATGAGTAGGTGTATGAAATGTGTGTGCTTTAACATTTATAATTATAAGATGGTACTTTTTATTGAACAATATATACATTTTACTCATCCTATAGATAGCTGAATGTATTTTTCTAAATTTAAAAAAGACTGTGTCACATTGACAGCCTTTAACAGTCCACTGTTGGACATAGGCCTTTCCTTTAAAAATACAGGTAATCATATCAACGAAGGTCTCCCCGCATCCATCAGCACATGGTTTTTTTTTTAATACAAAGGCAAATCTACCTTCTCATAATTATGTTTAAAAATTAATTCCGGTTATGAAATTCTATGGTCGGTAGTGTTTTATATTTAAGTGGTTTTTAAGAATACTAATCAACAAATCAATATTTCAGGCATCTAACACAAAACGACATCTAATCCCAAACTAAGTAGAGCTTGTATTATGGATACTAGACAACTAATATAAATACAAATATAGAAAACACCCTAACTCCAAAACAAATATTTGCAGATCATACAAACATTTGGTCTGACCCAATAATCAAACCCGAGACCTCAAGGACAGGAGTTGCATAATCAATTATTACTATATCCAGTAATTAATTAATATTTTGGTTAAATGGCTAATAATATAATATATACGTATCTTCAACCAGGAGTATTTAAATTACTGCAAATATTTTATATTTACTTAAAAAAATTGTGCAATATCAAGGACTGTATGTATGATAGTATTTGACGTTAAATGTTTACAAAGCTTTGATTATCAGAATGGGCTTTATTTAATTGTGACTCAAGAAATAACATGACTCAAACATTGAATGTATGAAGCATAGTTCTTGTAGAAAAACATTTATTATTCATTTACAAATTCTTACTAACCAGTTTCTAACCCATTCTATGAATGGGGCAAGGTATTTGTTACACTTCAAAGGCTACACTCATTTTGATCATAAAATTTAACCACAAACAATTACATTTCATTCAAGCTTTACCCTTGGTATCACTAAACCATGGGATACTGGTTTAGTGATACCAAGGTTAAAACTTTTATTGAAATTAAAAAAATATGATACAAAACAGTCTTTAAAGTTAAATTTTATGTTTTTAGTATAATTAATTATTTTAAATAAACAATCATTTCAATATTTCCAAACAACCAATCTCATCAGCTTTTTTCGTTAATTAGGAGTGTTACATTTGATGAAATATAAGGGCCCATACACAACATGTCGGCTCATCGTAGGCATCGTCAAGCTCCGCGTGTATGCCGCCGGCATCGTCAAGCTCCGCGTGTATGCCGCCGGCATCTTTAGGCCGTCGGTACAGGCCACAAAGTATTATTTCAGTTAGGGCCGCCAGAACATCTGACGGCCTTGACAGCGGCTTGTTTGCGCGGAAAGGCCGACGGCACATAGTCCTACGCACGAAGTATGGACAGCAGACAATGCAACAATGCAGCATGGTAACCCACACGGAGGCCTAGGGATGCTTCTGCATCATTGGGCCAGGAGTGTCATCATGTCATCATAGCATGAGACAGTATATAACCCACATGACATTACATAAAATCCTTATATACACGCTAAGCTCGATATCATTAGTCAGAAAGAGGCCACTTTTTAGGGCAATATCTGTGAAATCTGTTCCAGAAAAATAGATAATTTTTAATAGTCTATGGCATTGTTTTTTTTTAAATATGTCATGAGTCTTACCCTCAGTGGACTCATTCTGTCTATCTTAATAACCTGTTGGGCATAGAAGACTTAGTCATAATTGTTTACTGACGTGATTCATACAGTTAGTACCTACTTTTTAATACTTCAACGGCAGGAATTACAGATATAGTAGTGAATCGAAGTGTAAGGTTTACGACGTTTTCAATTTTAAGTAAACTCCTGTTGTGTGTGTCCAAAAGGATATATAGGATCACTTTCTTGTCCATCTGTCTGTATCTCAAGAAACTTTTTCTTAGAAACGCGTGGACGTATCAAGCTAATATTCATATCAAATACTCAGGTCAGTTAAAATTTAGTACAGAAAAGTCTTATAGCACAGAGTAAATTTTTAGTTACATCACATAATATACCTACAGGTTTTAGTTGTCGGGACCCTCGGTGCGCGAATTCTACTTGCACTTGGCTGGTTTTTAATTTGTTCGACAATTTTGTTTTAAGTTACAGTGATTAAAGAGTGAGCATTTGGTAGTATTCGTTTTCAGAGCATTTTAAAAATACCTTATAAATTATCATTAACTTTAACAGTTCATATCGATGATGGGGTATGCTGCACATTGATAACAGAGCGTTGTGCCAACATTTTTTCGTTGCTGTGTTAATCGTAGAACATTTGGATTTAGCAATGAGGTGTTGCAATTAAGAGTTGTAAATTTTTAATACATTCAGAAATGTTTCACCAAATTTGTACAGAACAATAATTATCTTAATCAGGATGATGATAAGTCAGTCTATCCGTTGGTGAAAACCCTTTGATAATACTTAATAATTGATAAGGTACGATTAGAATCTCGGACGCGGCTGAGGATAACATTTATACTTATAACTTATTATATCTAAACTGGTAAAAGTTCGCTGTCTATAATTTAAAAACAAAATAATGAGAGGGCGTTTTGTTAAAGTAACAGGAGTCGAAACAAATTTAAATCTTTGTGCGTTTGTGCGCTAATCTCAAAAGTGGCTTAATTCGTTTGGATGTGATTATAAAACAAACGCCAAATATACAAAATATGTATTGTCGTTTGTTTTTTTTTCAACCGGTTGAGAAATGAGTTATATTAGTTTAAAAAATCAGTTAAGTATTTCGTATCATTAGTATCTATACATTTCAAGCGTTTACCTGTTGCCGTTATCAATATCCAGCAAAAAAAATCACGTTTGTTATATGGGAGCTCCCTTAATATTATTATAATTTTATTCTGTTTTTTAGTATTTGTTGTTATAGCGAGAACAGAAAAATAGCCTGGTGATAGACAGAAAAATGGACAGTGAAGTCTTAGTAATAGGGTTCCTTTACCCTTTACACACGGAACCCTAAATATCACCGGCGGAGCCACACCTGAAAGCTAGTGTATTATTATTGTTTGATATGTATGGTGTAGTGGTATTATTTGTTTAATAGAGCCTACGCTTCAAAGTCTGTCTATAATATAATTACTTTCAAACACTTCTAAAAAAAGTATATTAATCAAAGAATATAATAAAGAAAATATCTTAATAAAACCGATTATAAGTAGCTTTTAAAATCAACTTTTATCGGTAGTATACTTCAGTTATGTTTTAAGCCACATATGTCACACTTGGCCAGTCTACGCCATAGTTCAATAGTAGATCCTTATTTGTAAAGTAATAACCCTATTGTATGGGTAAACTCAATGTCATAGGGGAAACATAGTAATCGATATACTGACAGAAAGCAAAACGATACAACAAGATATTTTATCGTGAGCTTTTCCCTTGTTATTCGTGTATATGAAACTAAGAAGAAAAAGTTACTGGTGACTTACATTCTGTAAGGCAAATCTGTTAACAGCTTAGCTAAATGCTATGATGTGGCCCATAATGTTAGCTGTACTAATTTAAAACGTTGCAGAGTTTGTTTGCTTGTACGCGCTAATCTTTCGGCAGTACTGGTCCGAGTTGAAAAATTCTTTCAGTGTTAGATAGCTCATTTACTGAGTAAGGCTATATGCCATATATCATCACGCTTAGACAAATAGAAGCAATACTCAGAACTGGAAGAGGGCCCTTATGTCTCTAGAAGAACTGACGGTCCCTGGTGCCGAAATGTGCTTGAGTGGAGACCATGGTTAGGCAAACGTAGTGTAGTAGTACGACGAGCCAACAATTTGAAGAAAATGGCTAGCGGCGGATGTTTGCTAACTGCCTAAGACCGGGATAGTAGGCGGTTTTTGGCAACAACAAAAGCAACCTATCACCGTCCATTACTGAACGAAGGTCATCCTCGTTCAATAGTGGACGGCGACAGGTTGGTTTTTTAAATTTAAAATCGATAGCTAGTGTTATTTTTAGTAGGTATGGTAAAAAATGTACTTCTGTTGATTAGACTGTAAAATAATTTACTTTTTATTTGAGCTACATAAAACTAAACGGTAATTCCATTTCTATGTACCTGCTACAAGTCGTAAATTGTTAAGAAACGTAAGGTAATGTGCGGTGGTTGAAGCATTGCGTGACCTACGCGCCTGTAAAGCTCATGCCTTATAGATATACAATATATAGAATATGAGAACGCCTTTGTTAAAATTTATTTACTTATGTATGTTTAAATTTATAAGGACCTGTGACCCATTTGACACATTTGTCTAGACAGTTTATTTCATTTTATAGTTGTCATCAAAAACAAAAACAACTATTGTTATACTTAGTTGCTTTTGATCCTTATTTATTATTTATTAAAGTCGAGATCCTAACAATCCAAAAAATAACACTCACGCTCATATCTCTCAGAGTTGTAATAAAGTGTATCTAAATGTAGGTCAGACATTAACGAAACGGTGTAAAAATAAAAATAGGTAATCGGCAACTGACAGAAGGTTGTATTATGCTTCCGTTTGAGCTGCTAATGATTTTACCCAATTACGAGGTAGCACGCTCGTACTTCAAGTGTTTTAAAGTGATAGCGCAACTAGATATTATTACATGTTCTGTAAATTTAAGGTTGTCGTCCAATAGTCTTCTTACATTTACAGAACTAGGTAATCAGATCGAAGTATTGACAGTAGGCGAGGGGGATGGCAGCGGGGAAGAGGAAGAAGAAAGTGTGCCTGTATGCAGCGTGGGCCGTGACGCGAGCACCGATGACATATGCGCTGACGCAGCTGTCGCACCCCTCAACAGTCAATCTAGGAGGGACTTGTCACCTACACAGGAAAACGAGGTAGGTAGCAACTAACAACAATAAAACTTTAATTGAATCAGCCCACATTATATCCTAAATTCAGCTGACATAAAGTTCACTCTTCTATGCCTAATGTGCTTGTTGGTGAGCCAGGCGTAGACGCAGCTGTCGTTCGAAATCACATTCGGCCTGCAAATAAGATTTCCTAAATGCGAAACACGAGGGGCTGATAACATTACACAAGCGATTTTAGTATTTAAGTCTATCCTGTTTTATTGAATTGATTCGACTTATCGAATGTCATCAAGCCGAAAAATCAATCAATACCCATCCTTCACTTTCGTTCAGTAACAATCCTGGGTTATATAGCGTCTCTACTAAAAGTATAAGTGGGTGATATCTCTTAATCTCCAGAAGGTTGTGGACATAATTGAGTTTTGAATTAGTTTCTCGTATGTTAGAGAAGTGTTAGAGAATTGTTTATATTTTTTCACGTTCAGTTTTCATAAGATGACCAAGGACACTACATTATAAAAGCTTAAGAAGAATCAAGCTAAAAGTTATTTTATTATGTCATGAAACGCGAAAGTTTAAAAATTAACAAAAGTTAGAATCTAGCTCACTAGGTTGTCTTTGTGTCTTTTCTCATTGGACGCCCTATAAACCACGGGCAACTTGCAAAGTACTCTTTCTCTAACCACGTTGTTTTCCAGAACGAGTTAGGCAGAGCACAATTACCATCATGCTTACATGGTCCTCTAATGATACACAAATACCCAGATCCAACAAAGCACAGCAGATTACATATCCTGCTATTTCTACTAACTATCCGCAATTACCTGGTTCGAACCAACCTGATTTATAAGCTACTAATGTAGATGTAGCGAGACTTGTTTAACCATGAAACTAATCATAATAATACGTTTCAAAACATCTTTATAAAGAAAGAATATTATTTCGTGTGCTCAATGGATTTAGATATTTTTGGAACATGCAAAAGTAACGTAAACAATTGTGACCGTCAACATGTCGAGTTGGGGGTATTAACATTCACAGGTACTTGTTATCTTGACGATAACGCTAAATGTGACAATATCATCTTGAGAGTTTTTTTAACTCTACCCGTATTAAATACACAAGATAGTATCTTTCTTTGCTTGTTACAGCAGTAAAATTGATATGCTTGTATCAAAACGATTCTTTATCAAATTAATATACCCTACCAACTTGTACACATTTTTAAATCGACTCGATTTATAATGAACAATCATGCGACAAGGTATAATAGTATAAACAACAACATAGAATTATCCTGCTAAATAAACAACCTATATATTGTATTAATAACATATTTATCATTTAATTCAAAACCCGGATAATAATACAATATCTATGTACCAATATAATCACTGCACTAGGTAGTTTATTGACTAACGATGATAAAAAGTGGGTGCTTATCGAAACAGACGAAACAGTCAGAAGAAATGGTGATGGGAGAAAAGAATTTAGCTTATGTTGATAGTCTGGCGAGTGTGAGCAGTGACTCGACAAGGTCACACACCCGTCACTCTAACTAGTTATTGCCATCAAATTTGAGCCCACAACCTGTTGATGATAACCGGTGTTATGCAAATCATTTCAATCTTCATCAATTATCATCTTTTTACCGAAGCCCAATCCTTAATTTCCCTGATTTAGAAATTGGGAACTTAACGGTTGATTTCCCACCTCTTGTGTCTATTGAATTGCAAGTATCAGGTAAAATATTAAGTAAACTGCCTCCTCGTTTATCTTCCTATGCTATAAGAATCTAAAAGTAGATATCTGTGATTGGTCCACTTTCTTGAACAGGATAAAGTTCAATCGAACAGGAATGAAATTCAACATTAACATTCTACTCACAATGTTTTTCCGTTTCTATTTAACCGACTACGGCGAACCCAAAAGGAAGGGTAATATTTTTGACAGTCTATATATGTTTGTATGTTCCACCGTAGCACTTAAACTACTGAACCATTTTTAATGAACGAGTGTCAATAGAATTGTAATAATGACCCGCGTGACATAGGCTATATAAATTTTCATAAAAGTTTTTACGTAGTCGTCTTCAGTTTCAATATTTTTTTACTGTACTCAAATATATCTTTGTATTTAACAGAATACTGAAATAGAAGGTTCAGTGGAAGGTGCAGTTGAAATGTTCGTGGTGACGCCAGCGAAACATGGTACGTTGTATAAGTGTCGGATAGCACGCGATCGGAAGGGAATGGATCGTGGCCTTTACCCCACCTACTTCCTACACCTAGAGAAGGACTATGGGAAGAAAGTGTTCTTGTTGGCTGGTAAGTAAATAAATGTAGTTTATAATCACTTCTTATATCTACATAATGTTGTTTTTTTTATATGTATGTGTGAGCCTTCCATAGAGACTACTGTAGTGATCACCATACTCAATGTGAAAGCAGACAATGCAACATGGTGACTCATAATATGGCGCCCTTTTGAGATGCTTCAGCGACAATGGGCCTCAGATCTTGTACTCACCAACGAAACACAACAGCACGAATGCTGCCATTTTAGGATGGTCTTCTGTGCGAGGGTAGTACCGCCCCGATCTAACTGTCCCGTTCGTGCTGAAATCAGCGTGGCAATTATAATATGTTTGAATGCAATTTGCATGAAAGTAAAGGATATAAGGAACAAAGAAAAATATGACACAACGACACAAAGCGTTTTGCGGTGTGTTTCACTGAGTGTGTGAGGATACCGGAAGACCATACCTCTGGTCGCACGTGACACCTCTGGTGTCGCGAGTGTCCATATGCGGCGGTAATCGCTTACCATCAGGCGATACGTCTGTTCCTTTACTTTCTACTAGTATATAGTAACTGTTTAAACTTATACCTTACATTCCAATATTGATTTAATAATCGCGCTAGGTACAAACAAGACTTCGTTAAGGGAGGTCGTTATAGTATTTGGGAAGGTTCCGGATGGCGTCAGAAAGCGGTTATCGGATCCCCCCGTCACAAGCGCAGTATGGCACACCGTGTGGTTTTAGTAGGGTCGATTCTGATACACCGCCCCGCCGCAAACCCCGGTGGGGTGAAGGCCCGAGGGGGTTTCCACACGTAAAAAAAAGGTCGTTATAGAATTAAATTGTAATTACGTTATATTTACCTTGTCGACCGCTGTTTTCAGTCTACAGTATACAATAGTTATCAGGATTAAAATCTAGATGTAATTACAGGCTGCCTGTTGGGTTTGGAGTGGGGTTTAAACACGTTTTTTAACATTTAAATGTCATGAATTTTTAATACCTGTTTTCCAGAAATTTAGACCTAAAAAGTCAATCTAAATTTTACGATTTTACTTTACATTTTTGGACAGTAAAATACCTATAAAACTAGCTGACCAGGCAAACGTTGTTTTGCCATATATAAAAAAAATGAAAAAGTAAAAAATAATTGGAGTGAGTCACTCTTATCATTTAGGGGTATGAAAAATAGATGCTGACCGATTCTCAGAACTACCTGATATGCACAGAAAATTTCATAAAAATCAGTAAAGCCGACAAACACCGCGGCACGACAATTTTATATATTAGATAGAATAACTGTGTATACTTTTTAATATACAGTGCACCACTCTACCTGCTGTTATTACAAGAACACATTTATATATTTGCGTGCAACGAACTTATAAAGTTAAACAGGTTTAATAACAGTTCTGATAGTGTCTTACTTACGGTTAATAAACATTACTGACTTGATTCCTGGAACTCACAACATCACAATATTATTATTCAGATTATTATCTCTCTGGCGCTGCGTAGAGATGTGGCATCGCTTAGAATCGAGTAATTGTTCGAACTGATCCCTGCCGCCTCTTTCCGACATCGTCCAACGCAATTTCATTCCCATCATCATCGGCGCTTTTTCAAAAACTTTTGCCACGCACTACAAAGCTGTGGTATGAACTGTTGCTTGCGGTATTCCCGGACCAATACGATCTTTAAACCTTCAAGAAAAGACCGTACTCCTTAAAAGGCCGGCCATGTAATTGTGACGTCTCTGGTGTTGCTGGTATCTTTGGAAGTAACTTTGGGCGATGGTAATCACTTACCATAAGTCGATACGTCTGGTCATTTGGCCTAGAGATGTCACAGGTGCATTGCCGGCCTTTGGGGGATGGGGAGGGTAGGGGTTGGGGTATGGGCCGACAGTATCCTTACTCAATCGGTTAAACACAGCGCAGGCGTTGTTTCACACAGGTTTTATCTGTGAGGCCGTGGTATCATTCCGGTCGAGTCGTGGCTCTCCCACAGTGGATTTTGTTATTTGAACAATATGCCTTAAAGCTAAGACACAAGGACTACGTTAACAACTAATGTAAATGTTATTCCAGCACGCAAACGCAAAAAGTCAGCAACATCAAACTACCTGATATCAACGGACCCTACGGAATTGACGCGGACGGCAGACAGCTTCGCCGGTAAACTTCGGTCCAACCTCCTGGGTACGGCGTTCACTGTGTACGACAATGGTAAAGCTTGGAGGAAACATGACCATGCACACACGAGACATGAGCTGGCAGCTGTAGTTTATGTAAGTTATACTAGCTCTTATAGATACGAAATTTATTTCGGTCATTATGAAATCAATTCTTACGGATTTTTTCCACGGCTCCGTCCGCTAGGTTTCTCCGCTGCACCGATTTTAATAAAATTTGACACAGAGGTAATACTTGAGGACGAACGTGAGCTACTTTTATTGCGATACTAGTAAATAATATTATTAAATTATACAGTGGTGCTAATTCTGTTGTTGTGTCACTAAACAAAAAATTCTCTAAAATTATCTGTTCTCTTATTTTAATGTTGCGGTTTCCAAAACGATATTTTTGTATGTGTCTTTAGATAACGTCTTTTTTTAGTGTGGCATATCTGATTTTAATTAATAACGTGTTTTGACCGGAACAAAGTCATCTTTAATAATAAATAAATAAATAAATATTTTCGGACATTTTAACACACAACGCCATCTAGTCCCAAACTAAGCATAGCTTGTATCTATGTA
Source organism: Hyphantria cunea (assembly GCA_003709505.1). NCBI lineage: Eukaryota > Metazoa > Arthropoda > Insecta > Lepidoptera > Erebidae > Hyphantria > Hyphantria cunea. The sequence goes on from PKRV01001177.1 coordinate 4,618,460, forward strand.
CTATGGGTACTAGACAACTGATATTAATACATAAATACTTTTTTTTGTAAATACATACATATTATACATAGAAAACACCTAAACTCCGAAACCAATATATTTGCAGATCATACAAACATTTGGTCCGACTCAGGAATCGAACCCGAGACCTCTAGCACAGCAGTCGCGTACGCTACCACTACGCTACCGAGGCAGTCTTTCTTTAATGATTTTTAGTTTAGTTTGGAGAGTTTTCGAACAACAGAATCAGCACCAATATTAGTTAACAATATCCTAAAATCATACAGTGTTAGATTAATTTCATCTATTTTGGTTGGAGACCTATTTTTTATTTTTCTGTACGTGTTTTGTTACCTCGTTTCCAACAATTTATTATTCAGAATGTGACCTCACTGTGTTTGTGACAGTTTACCGAGAGATAAATTGCGGCTTGTGGTTTTGTAAAACAATTTTTACGTGACTATTCCATCGCTACAATACACATTATGTTTATTTATACCTACTAAATAGAACCATGTCGTTTATTACTTGTATAAGCGTTATGTTAAAAAAAATGATATTTGTCAAATAATTTTAAAAATAATAATAACATATATTGCGCGAAAGCAAAAAAAATACAATATGTTCATCTTAATTCTAGTTTAATTTATATCGAACATGAGATAGCCTCCGTTGCCAGTCTAGGTAGAAACCTGTATTTCATGCCATTCCCCACAGGAAGTTCAGCTTAGCTAGTATTTAGTTTTATCTAGTGTAACCAGTGACTTAAGTATTTTGCATTAATCCTATTTTGTTTGATTTTCAAAACTGAGTAATTGGTAACAAAAGCAAAGGTTAAAAACTAACGGTGCTATTTATGAACTTTGACCCTCAGCAACGCTTCTTTGTTATTTTCAACTTTAAACTTACAGTCCTTAAGTTAAAAATAACACAAAACCTCTGTTTAATTTAAAAAAAGAAACGTTTATGATCACTAGCAAAGTCAACGCTGTAATGGTGTTGCATTGTAAAAAAATATATTATTTTAACTACAATTGATGCACGGATACTAAATTCAAAATAATATAATATTAAACGTTATTAAATATATTTTACTAGAATTGAGTGTTTGGAATGATCCTTCTGTTTGTTGTTATCTTAAATTTCTTGAAAAGTATTCATTACCTATCCACTTCTTACAGGATACAAACGTTCTCGGATTCAAAGGTCCAAGGAAAATGACAGTTGTTTTACCAGGAATGACCCCAGACCGGCAACGGGTGACAATCGCACCACAAGACGACAGCGAAACATTACTAGAGCGATGGAAAAGCCACTCTTTGGATGACATAGTGGTCCTACATAACAAAACGCCAGTTTGGAACGACGAGACTCAGTCATACGTCCTAAATTTCCATGGTAGAGTGACTCAGGCAAGTGTGAAAAACTTCCAAATTGTACACGATTCTGAACCGGACTATGTGGTCATGCAGTTTGGACGCATATCTGAAGATGTGTTCACTATGGACTTTAGATATCCTTTGTGTGCGCTCCAAGCGTTTGGGATAGCGCTTAGTTCGTTTGATAGTAAACTTGCTTGCGAGTGAGCATTTGCACAACGTTCGTTATTGTCATATTATTATTTAATCATGAGGCTACAGTTGACAAAAAAAAACGTCTTCGTTTTCTTATCTAGCAAGAATTGAATACAATTGTCTATCAGTATTAAAAGATGTCAAATTAAGTTACTAAAAAAATCATCCCTCGCTGATTTCTTACGGCCGTATGCATAAATATTATTTAACTTTAAGCTACGATTCTGGGTTATTTTCAACTTTAACATAAAACAGTTGGTTAAAGTTAAATAACATTTATAAGCGAGGCCATTGAAGTTTTTTTATCAGTTAAGTAATTAGGTAATGCAGTAAATGCTAACGGAAGTAGTCAGTGCACTAGAGCTGAGAAAAAATCATATAAAATGTTCCCTAACAATATATGTGAAGTAAATCTTGTCACTAGATTCGGAATACCTGAGGGCCTAGTGTGAGTTTATTTATCAATTATTCTACGTCGCGGTGATCTCGTTGGGCATTGCGATTGGCTCGAGCTGAAAATTTCACCAATCACAAAGCCGAAGTGAGTTGTGAAATAAACTCGCACTGGGCCCTCCGTGCCACTTGTTCTACTCATATTTGTCAGAGAATATTTTTAGTGTATTTTTCTTTGTTGTAGTTTAATTTAGAGGCTCAATAACGAGTATAAATATACATAAAGTTTATTTTAGCTAGACTCGCGTGATGCTACTAAAAATATATACATTCCGTTATGAATTAAACGCACATAATTAAGTTTTTGGTGCTTGTTGTGATGTAGGTTGTGTTTTTTCGTGTTTCACCATTCATCGATTATGTTAATCGAATTGTAGAATATTATTAATAATATTGATGATGCGCAATACGATCGCATAGACCAAACCATGAATATAAACCGACAGGAGATTATCACAGATATTTTCTCTAATCGAAGTGGCCTGACTGTGTAAATAGCTAGCAAACACAAAATTTTATTAAACTAACAGCTTTATGTAGTACTTTTAGCCGCGGTTCCGCCCCCTATATCTCGAATACCTTTGTCACATAAATAACTTGGCTTTCTATTGATAAAAGAAATTTCAAAATCGGTTCAGTACCTCGTATACTTCACCTCTGTATAATATTTATATAGATTTACCTTGTAGAAGGGCTACTTGTTAGCAATAATTAACAGATAAGTATTACAGGTACGTTAAGTAAATATAAAAGAAAGGTTTTAAAATTATTTTATTCAATTAAGTTGTACTCTCTGTACAATAAATTTAAACACGCGCCAACTTAAGTACTTTGAAGTCGTAGGTCTCATAATTCTCTTTCTAAATTGACTCTTAAAGTCGATTCATACAGCAGACTTCAAAGGTCTTCTAAGATACCTCTTCCTTCAACTGCTGATGTATAACAAAACTACTAGTCAACCTACTTCAATTAGAGAATATATCTGTAGTACTTTTGCTCTTGTTCTAAGCCCGTTCAGAAATATATTTATTCCTTTAAAGTATGATCATATTTCTAAATCTTTTATTGAATGTTATTAACCGCGGTCCAAGGAAATTGATGCATTTGTAAAAATCGTATAAGTTCTTGCGGTGTAAACGCAAAACTAGCAGAAATTGACAGAATTTATTTTGTATTTATTGAAAAATTTTATGTATATTTACTGTAGATATAATTAGAATTGTGTATTTTGTATCTTCTGATATGTGTTGTGTTGCTCTTTTAAGTGTGCGATGATTTCTTACACGTATTGTAGTTTCACTGTTTTATGTGTTGTATATAAAGTTATAATTAAGAAGTATGTAATTTAGTAGTGTAAAGTGGACTTTAAAAGCAGAGTCAAACTGGATGAGACGGGACAGAAACGCTCTGTGAAGCATATTCTTATGGTCGTTAGATGTCATTAATTCTGTGTATTTCGATCACGTCGCGTGTCTGTCTCGTCCCACCTACTGTCTGTCCCAACCTTAAACAATTTTTAATTATCAATAATTAGTTAAATGTCACACTCTGAAAACAGACGAATTCGATTTATTGTTACTATATCACGAAAGATAGCGCGCTTTACGTCATGGGCTAACAAATACTTGTATAAGTTTGAACCATCTACCCACCTGAGGCCAAAGCCCAATCGTTTACTGCAGTAATAATATGTTAATTGTTTATGACATAAACAATAGAAAAACCTGAGTTACAGTTTTGTATGTTTACTGTATATTAATAATATTTACTATGTATGTGCAAAATCTCACTTTAGAGAATCTATGTGTGTATTTCGCTTGAGTGTGTCACGTGCTCAAAGATAGTATAAGAACTTTATACATTTTCAAAGTAAAGACACTGCAAGTAAGTCACTATGGGTATAGAATTTAAATAATAAATATTATCTAGTAATTTGTCAGTGAATCTATAACGAATTTAGCATATCAAACGTAATCCATTAAATTAATAATATGAATGTTTTAATTGAGACTTCATCTTATATTCAACTTTGTGTATTGTGTTGCTTGAAAGACTGTGGTCATTGTAGCCTACTAACTCACAGGATCACTTCATATATGTTTAATACAATTAAATACACAATAGGCAATATTGACAAATTATAAGGTGCGCTGATGTTCGAAAATATTATGTTTCAGTTGAGTATATATGAGCTGATGGCTAATAATTTAAATATAAAATTAGAAACACTCATTTTTCGACATTTTTACTGCTCGGTAGAAATTAGGTTGATGAACAATGTTTATTCAACTTCATCGTAATGACCCTTGCTACCTTCATTCATTCATTAAACAACATCAGATTTATATATTTTACTTGTAATCATCTATTCAGTCTGTATTACTACCCCACTAAAGCGAAGTGAGTGTTAGCAGTGGCAGTATGTGTTTGTATGTACCACCATAATAATGCTTACTGAAGTGATTTTAATGAATTAAATGTATATATATTCATACTATCTGAACCCCACGGTGTTACCCGCGGTAAAAAAAGAAATTGTATGAATTGTATCTTTACAAATTGTAGCCTATATGTTATTTTGATGCATAAGGTATATAATTGTAAACATTCATTAAAATCCATTCAGTAGTTTTTACGTGAAAGAGTAACAGACATCCATCCATACTTACAAACTTTCGCGTTTATATTATTAGTAGGATTAATGGCCCTCTTTAAGTTTTTAAGTAGTCTGGTTATAAGTTTTAAATTATTTTCTTGTTTATTTAACGTTAGCAGTTCGCAATATAATATTAACGGCACAAAATATTCACAAAATTAGTTTTATGTACAAACTATTATAAGCATCACATAGAGTAAACATAATATCCTAGTCATTATATGTTTTAGTTATATTATTTAATTTAATACTATACCATAGAATTTAGTTTATATTTAATGAGCACAAACTATATTAAGTATTATGCTTGTGGCATTTAATTATGTGTATTTAATTAATAATTCTGGAATTGTTTCGTACAAAATTTAATGTAATAAGCTTGTAAACATTGTATTGATATTTGATAGTCATACCAAAAAAAGTAAGAATTTTTAAAACTGGTATAAACCACTGTTTTCAGACTCGCAACGTTTACACATAGTTTTTGTTTTGCAGCGGAACTTATCTATACTAATATTACAAAGAGTTAAACTTTCTAACTTTGTATGTATCGTTGTACGGGGTAATCTTCGGAAGTACTGATCCGGTCCTGAAAATTCTTTCCCTAACAGAAAGCGACACTATTCAGGAGTGACAAAGGCTATATTTTATTATGATAGAACAAAAAAATCTGTTTAAAATAATAGTATTTGTAAATCAAGTTGAAGAAATGTGGGCGGTTTGCGCTCCACGAAGTGGGCGTGAGTCGACTAGTTCGCGATAAAATTAAAAATAAATCAGTATATAAATAAAATAAATATTTCGGACATCTAACACACAACGCCATCTAGTCCCAAACTAAGCAGAGCTTGTATTATGGGTAATAGACAACTGATATGAATACATAAATACTTTTTTTTTTAAATACATATTATACATAGAAAACACCCAAACTCCGAAACAAATATTTGCAGATCATACAAACATTTGGTGCGACCCAGGATTCGAACCCGAGACCTCTTGGACAGCCGTTGCGTATGCTACCACTGCGCCACCGAGGCAGTCAAAATTATTTAAAAGGTTACGATACCTTATATTTCCCGACGTTTCGATCGGGTAACACCGCTCGTCACGGGTAGATTGGGGTGAGCGACGCCTTCATGATTCGCAAGGACTACCCAAGAAATAGCAGTTATTGTAATCATTTGAATAATTCTAGAATGAAACTCACTTTTACTTGTTCCACTATTTTTTATTAACTTCCATCCTGACTGTTTTCGCTTTATGGCATTATTAAAAGTTACCTTTGAATAATCCTATCCTTCCTTACCCGCGGCTTCGCTCCGCAGGAGTAGAAATTTGAATCCTCTATTTTACCCCCTTTATGGATGGCATTTCCAAAATTCCTTTCTTAGACCTCACTTACGTTATATAAAGAACCTACATCATATTTCAGGATTCTAGGTTCAGCTGTTTGGGTTGTGTATTGATCTCTGGGTCAGTCAGTGACCCTTCTCTTTTATATTTATAGGTAACAGTTTTTAGTTCGCTTTCTGGTATATAAAATCATTGGCATGAATGAATCATTCTCCTTAAGACTGTTTTTATTTTTTGTGTAACCAATTATACCATACCAGTATTTTTTTATTTTATTATACACTTTAAGCATTAATTTATGAACTTGACAATAAAAGTATCCACTGCCTTCTCCACACTTCGCATATAAAAAAATCAACATCTTTCTCACCCAAAATAAAGGCTAATAAATTAAAATAACTAAATGTGCCTATAATAGGTTACGTGTTTAGATAGCTAAATGAAAAACTAAAAAAAATAATTAAATGAATTATAAAATGGTTGATGTATATGAGCTTGTAGTTAATATCAAATAATGAACCTAAAGAATTAAGATAGCCCTGAGAGTGTCATTTCATGTGAACAAAGTAAAAATTTGCATCATATTTAAATCCTGAACATAAAACTACTTGAAGCCAGATGGTGTAAGATTCTATTACATAATACATAAGTTTTCTATAAAACTATACTGTCTACAAAACAAAAATTATTGGACAGATCAAATTTATCGCCTAACCACAAGCATTAGCACTGTAGTTAAATACGGCGAGAGGCAGACGAGAGGATAAAATTTAATAAGTAATCCTTCGGTCGTCAAATCCAAGTAGTTCCCAGCCGTCATTAAATGGCTAATCAATTTTTAATATTAAGTGGCGTCTGATGTTTTCAAAAAGACAATTTTCTTAAACCACATTAAATCACCCCTCCTTCATTTAGTAGAATTGTAAATACTAATGTATAAATAAATTTTGGTGTATTGTGCCTTTGGTAATGATAGGTTAAATGTTTGTGCCTTTTGTTTTCGTGTCTACTATAATTATATTTTGTACCTGAAGCTTATCGTAGACAGAATGACTAATCCCCCATTTATTAGAACAAATTGCTTACTACACGTTTGAAGATGTTTAGATTTGTATTTAGAGTTTTACAAGCGCAAAGATGTATCCAATCCCAGCATAATCGTCTTAGACTAAATGTTAGCCTGATCAAGTTTATAATATCAACTAAACTACAAGAACTAAATTTAAGAATGTGTGTAGGATTTAAATTCATAATCAGGCTCAATTGTGGAAATTGTTATGAGAATGTCCATTAAAATTGTTAATTTATATAAGTATTTACTTATACTATACTTTCCAATAATGCAATATTTTGAAACATTTCAAGTCGGCCTACTGCAGACGTCTCGTGTCTACTGCAGATTGAAGCGAGTTCCTCCAGCACCCATTACCCGTTATATTTTAAGTACAGAATCTTAGTTACTAACAATTGCTGTTGAGTACTCAATCACTCACTACCTAGAATTGATACAAGGAAAGAGTATTTGTGTAATTTTGTGTTAGTGATTTTTTATCCCATTGTTGTCTATAAACAGCAGCAGGACAACTGTTAAAAATAGCTGGATCAACTGGTTTTAATTGTGTAATAATATTGTAGTTCCCTTGAATCTTTCTTTACACAATGTATTTGCATATTCTATTCTTACACTGTTCGCACATGGACTACAATATTATAACTGTAATTAAAAATTATCCTAAACTTTATACTTATTTTAGTACTATCTATCTTTACATTTTTGGTGTATAAAAAATATTTGTGATATATGTCTACTGTAAATAATGTATCTAATGAAATATTGACACTTATTCTAAGCAAGGGGTTAAAATGATAGCTAGCAAAGCACTATGCATCTGATGTCCATTAAATTATTTTGGAATCGCATTTATTACTTTATTGGTTCTGTGAAAAATCATGTTTGTATTTGTATCATAAGTCTTGTATTGAACTAGACATTCCTCGTTTGTGATATTAAAATCATGTTTGTTATAAATAAATGATATTGGTGCAATGAGGTTTTATTTTTATCTACTTGTTTCCATTAAATTACTCTGAAAGTTTACAATGAATTAATGAGGTATTGAGACTTAACGTAAGGAAGAGGCCTGTATTCAGCAGAGGAATGCCATAGACTTAAGAAGATTCAAATTTGATTGGTACCCCGGTATAGCATGCATTGAGCAATTTAAGTTATTAGCATCATATTCAATGACAGCTCTCACATTCGCATGAATATCCACACAGAAAAAGAGGAGACTATACACATGCATGAAACAAACAAACTCAAGAATATGTGGTGACCACTTAGATCCATGCAGTGAACACTTGTTAGAATGAATTTTTAGCCTACTGTGCTATGCTGGCCTGGAATTTTTTCATTATATACTGCTTCGTTCTGCATGGTTACCTCCCTTGATCTACTCTTAGCCTCCAAACCTATAAGATGAATACAGGATGGTAATACTAAGAATTAGTTCATCGCCATATAGACAAGAATTTCTAGAACTTGCAATTAAATCTTCTCACCGCATGTAACTACTTATTGGTGAGAACTCAATTTTCAATCATAAATGAATTGAATTCAATTGACAATGTACCATCTACGTTTAAGCCACACTGATCTAAAGGTAAAAAAAAGTATCTGGTATAAAACTGGAGATTTGTAATGTAAAACTGATATGATTTCTGTAAAAGAACAGTAATCTATCAAAATATCAGTCCAATTCCTATTTTATTTTTATAAGAGACTTATGTTCAGTACAGCAGTGACCATGTTTTGACTGAGATGATGATACTATTAATTAAATAATGTGTATTACTTACTGTATTGGATTACCAAGATAATAAAAAAATGTATGTTAATTATTTCTATTTTTTTTGATATGGTGGCAAACAAGCAGACGTATCGCCTGATGGTAAGCGATTACCGCCCATGGACACCTGCAACACCAGAGGCGTCACAAGTGCGTTGCCGGCCTTTTAAGGAGTACACTCATGTATGTTCTGTTGAAGTTAGTGCAAGTTAATTATAATAATTCTTGATTACACAGAGCCTGTACTACTTTATCTCTTTTATTAACCAACACTTCATAGTTCTAATTCTAAAGGCACGCATGGCTAAAGCACTGAGGTAACCAATCAACTCTTTTTAAATTTAAATAATAAGCAATAATGAACCCAAAATGCTCTAGTATTACAAATTAATAAATACTTTCGGACATTTTATAACACAACTCCATCTAGCCCCAAACTAAGCAGAGCTTATATTATGGGTTCTAGACAAGTGATATAAATACACATATGCTTTCTCTTTCGTAAAAACATACATAGAAAGCATCCAAACTCCGAAACAAATATTTGCAGGTAATGTAAACATTTGGTCCGACCCAGGAATCACACCCGAGACCTCATGCACAGTAGTCACATACGCGACCACTGCACCACGGAGTCAGTTATTACCTGAATCATGCTACTTCATCAACATCTTTCAAGGTTCCCTGTTTTTGCAACATTGCTGCTTAATACTAGAGTTCCTTGCCTGATAAATGGGCTATTCAACACAGAGATTAGAATCATGAGTAACACAGAACCAAAATTCTTTCACAATCAGTTGAAAGTTTGTTTGCACTAACCCTAAGAACTCCCAAGGCTAGTGCAAACAAACTTTCAGCTTTTTGAAAATGCTATATGATGTGTGTGGTTAATTACTTTATGTATATATCTATTTGTACTTTACAAAAATGTATCACACATTTGCTGTAAATTAATATTTTAGAAAAACATTTCAATGTATACTTGCCTTTAGATTAGTCTTCAAGAGGCTGGTAAAAACATGATTAAATTGAGATAAAAATATTTAAGCAATGTGTGAACTTAATTTATTTTAAATTTAAAAAGGTTAGAGGTTATAGTAAAATTATATACATTAGTTTTTTTTATATTATTTTATTGTCAGCTTACATACATACAATTTTATTCAGCCTTAGCGGCTGCCGCTTTAGGTTTCTTTGCTTCGATAGGCCTCTGTGAGCGTATGATAGCAGATGCACGACGGAGAGTAGCCTTGCACAGGTCCGTGCGGTAGTGGCTGGTTTTCAACAACTTCTTTACCTTGGAGAGCGTCCTCCTTGCGCCGCCTTTGAATTTGCGACTTACTTTGTTCTTTGCAGGCTTATTTGTCGCTTTAGCTTTCTTGACCACAACGATGAAAGCATTTTTTTCTGGGTGTTCAACGACGCCGATCGCCTTCTTATGAATCAGACCATTGTATCTGTAGGAATTGAGGTTTGTCACATTGTTGGGCTCCTTGCTGAAGGGTTTCTTTATGTTACGCTTCTTCACCAGGAAGGCATTGTTGTTGCGGATGATCATCCAGTTAAGACTCGCCATTTTCGTAGTTTTATTTGAGAAAACTACACCGATTTCAACGTGCTCCCAACGTGTTCGTAGACAAAAAGGAAAATTATTGTCTATGGTTTGCTGTCAAACTTGGTGTCAGTAGAATGCTGCCATATACAGTTTTCTACGCAACATTTTTTGGGTTTCTTTCGTATCGTCATATACAAAAATTTTTGTCTAACACTATACACGACTGTATCGAAAAACATCATGTACTATAAAAAGAATTACTTCCGCATGTTTATTTTTCCGTTTACCAAATTTGTAAGATTTTATGAAATATTTCATAAAATCTTGAAAGTGTCTTGAAAAATATTTTTATTCAATTGTAACATAACATAACATTCGTTGTGTGTTAGAATGTCTGAACATATTTATTTATTTATTATTTATTTATATTTGGTCGAACCAAAGAGTAAATAGAGTAGCTGGATCTATATTGATGTTTGTTTGGGTGGGTGGCAATATTAGTATTATTAATTTCAATTATAAAATTCCAGTTTGTCCGCCAACCAAAGGGCTATATTATTCAAGAAAATTTCATTAAAGGTTTATCTAAAATTCATTTCATACAAGTCTCATACATACCATTTTTATTTTGCGGTTTTCTGTAGTCTATGCAATTTACCGTTGACTTCTTTCATCTTCATCCTTTTTTTGGCATTTTGCTTATGGTGATATGTCAAATTCCAAACTAAAACTTGCCTGGGACAATTCGTGTTGGTTCATATTAAATCTTTTTTCATAATTATATTTACAGTATTCCTTGTAATAAATGTTGTACTTTAGTGAAATTTATATGTGATTTGCGTAAAGTGCCAAATTGATGTCTCCTTTTGATTGGTATTATGAATCAGGTTGATCAAAATATAAACAAAGATATGTTTGATTCTGATCTGATTGACGTGGAATCGTTGGATTATTCCGATGATCAGACGTGGTAAGTATTATTTAACAGTACGTATATGAAAGAACTGTTATAAATTATTTACAGGAACCGTTTAAGGGGTCAATCATGTCTGGATCGAGCATATTGTCAGGTGTCTGTTTGATATATTATTTAGCCTGATCTGATTAATAGCTCAGTGATTTAATTCGAGTTAAACCAGTATTTAACACAAGCCACCTTAGACAGGTGGTGTTGTGTTATTGTTTTACTAGAGATGAATCACCTGAATCAAGTGGGAGTCGTCGTTTTAATGCACTTGAGCCGAAAATTGAAATCCTTATATTTTTAAACTGTCTCTTATCCTTGCTAATTGTGCTTACCTGGCAAATACTCCTATGTATTTTAAAGCAATGATATACAACCTATTCGGTATTTAGACATTTTAAAGTAGATTCATTTTATCTGAATAAATTGCTTTTGCATTGCCTATGCTGATTACCTAACAGCAATAATATTTATGTTAGTGTATGTGTGTAAATATTACTCTACCCACACATTGTTTTAGTTTTATTATATATTCCTCAGAATTGTCAATTGTTTTCTCTAAAAATTACGCATTTCAAAATATTAAAGAGATTATTTTAATGAATTTATAATTATTATTTATATAAACTTTTTTGTCTTATTGATTTAAAACATACTTTCAAATGTCTCCATCACATTTAATACTGGTTGTGGATATTTGTTTATAGTGCAGGTTGATATAAACTGCACTTATTTATAGAGAAAATTCTAACAGTTTTAATAAAAATCATCATCATATGATGATGATTTTTACTAAACAGCTTTTAACAGTCCGTTGCTGGACATATACCTTTTCTTAGAAAGCCAGTCATGTTTGTATAGTGTCTGTTTCCATAGTTTAAGCATTTATGATTTAAACAATATTACTACTTTTATGTTTTAATGTTATCATTGTGTCCTACCATTTACTCTTCTTAATTTAAAATTAAAATATTTTGTGGCCAGCATGTTCTAGTATGGCTTAGTTTCGTAAATGTAAAATATTTGTACATCCTTTAAAAAAACAGTATCCTCATTAATTGCATGACTTAAAATTAAATATGGAATGAGACCAAAACATTTAATAAAAATACATTGAAATATGATTATACTCAAAATATGTAGGCTACAGCTATAACAAGTACACAATTTCTTGTATTAAAGTAAGCTTTCAATTCAATTCAAACCAGGTAACTTAACATTTTAATGAATATAGATTTTATTTACTGACTTGATCTGAATGTAAGAAAATAATAAAGAAATAGAGCAACCTCTTTTCTTGTAGGTTTTATATAAAATTTGTATTTCCAAAACCAATTATATTGTATGTTATTTTTTTATGACAAATATTTACTGTGGGAGAGCCACGCTTCGGCATGAACGGGCCGGCTCGGCCGGAGTGATACCACGGCCTCACAGAAAACCGGTGTGAAACAGCGCTTACGCTGTGTTTCATCGAGTGAATGAGGATACCGGAGGCCCATACCCCAATCCAACGCCCCCTATCCCCCTCATCATCCCCCTTCTCCCCAGGCCGCCATAGTGTGGGTCACCATGCTGCATTGTTCTTTTTCACATTGAGGATGGTGACCACCACTCTTGGATTCTGCTCATGCTTTCCATCAGGCAGGGCAGAGTCATTTTGGCAGGTTAAAAATAAAAAAATAAAAATTCTGAATTGTAATCTTACTAAATGTGATTATTGAGGTATATTTAAGTTAAAATATGGGAATTCAAATGACTATTTCATGCATAATTTATATCTCAAGTTCTACTACTAACCTAGTATATATGCCTAATATGTATATATATATATATATATATATACAACCTGGTATATATAGCAAAAAAAATTCGTAAGTAGATAGTGCTATGAAAATAAAGGCTTTGCCATACTATCATATACATACGTCCCCACACTATTTTGTATCTGTAAAATATTGGCAAGTTTCTTGCAATCAAGTACTAAGTTACTGTGGGAGAGCCACGCCTTAGCATGCATGGGTCGACTTGACTGGAATGATACCATAGCCCCACAGAGAACTGGTGTGAAACAGCACCTGCGCTGTGTTTCACCGAGTGAGTGAGGATACCGGAGGCCCATAACTCGACCCTTCTCCTCATCCCCCAAGGCCGGCAACGCACTTGTGACCCCTCTGGTGTTGCGGATATCCATGGGCGGCGGTAATCGCTTACCATCAGAGGATACATCTGCTCGTTTGCCCCCTATTCCATAAAAAAAAATATTTCTTTGTTTGGAAAAAAAATTATTATTAAATATATGTTTAAAGCAAAAATTTCATTGGAAAATACAACATATAAAAAATAAAACAAACACATAATACAGAATTTTAGGTGAACTAGAGTTTCAATTAATTAATGAGATTGTCTGGGTTTTGGTTTAATTTAAGGACGCACCCATAAAAAACGCAAAAGGCCCTAATTTATAGACACTGGGCACTACTTTATTATGCTGATGTGCATGACAATTACTTTTTTACTTAAAAACTTCATTGTTCATTACTTCTTAGTATTGTATGGACTCCAGATTGAAATTAATTATAATTTTCTTCCGCAGGTTGTACACAATCCCAGATGATTCGGGCCAACATGTGGACATTGTGGACTGGAACCTTTCATGTGACTGGCCCAGTAATGAAGACAATGACTATCTTAAACTTGAAAAAGAACTTTATACAGTGCTTGATAACATACTTAAAAGTAAGTGAACTTAAATTCCATATTAATGCAGGGATGACGTAGTAATGTCGATTAAGTGGTCACCTTTCAACTTCTCTCTGTGATGTTTAGTTTGGACAAATCTGGGTGTTCTTTGTGTTTATTAATGTACGTTTATAGAGTTACTCGCGACTTTGTATATGACTGCATGACTGGCCTTTATAATGGCTAAAGCATTGGTGCTACTTGCAGCCTCCTACTGTACTAAGTCTTGTGGGTCTGATGGATATCGCTATTTTGAGTGAATGTTCTTTTGCCAGTTTCATATTTTTATGAAGTTTGATATTCATAATGCAGAAATTGTTTTAGAAAGTCATATAAATAAATATAATTAAATTTATCTGTGTGCCCATGTTTTATAAAGTACTCTAGGTTCTTATTTTTAGAATATCCTCAATGTATCATAAATATTTTGATTGTGTCCACAAGCAACTTCACGTAACCAAGCAGATACAGCAAGTCGACAGTCTATATTGGACTTACGAAATTAATTTCACGATTTGAATCACTTGATATATTCAATTTTAGTTTGAGAAATTAATGTACTGTCTATACAATCGCTAACACCTGTATTCTCTTGTCTTATTGGATAATAATATGTTTTGACCACGTGACTTGGTGTTGAACTGACGTCATTCCTATACATTTATTTTCTAATTGCGTTTGCGTTTCTAGAATGGCTACTAGACTATGGGCTGATTCTGACTACCGGAATAGACTAATACATTACGCAATCAAATTACCTGTAAATTGTGGTATCTTTGATATTTTTACTTACGACCTAAGATGAAATATTCTACAAACAAATACGCTAAATCAGCCGAGTCAAGTATTTAATCGGAAAATAATGACTATCGTTCAATTCGAGACCTACATCCCAAATTAATTCTTGTATATATTTTTGGTCGGCAGACGGCGACATGTTGTTTTTTTTCTGTTGTAAGCAAGGATCACGAATTAAGTATAAACCTCATCAAACATCATTAATCCCAATTAACCTGACCCTCTATGCTATTTGCGACAAAAACAAAAGCTAGGACAATTTACCTTTTTGTAAGGCATTTACTCGCGATAAACATAAAATAATACTTGTATACTTTACCCGATCATTTGAAATTTGAGCTCTGCTAGTAGGAATCGGAGAACTTTTTTAATTTTTTTTTTAATTGAGTTTAAAGATGTCTATGACAACACGATTCTTCTTCTTTTGATGAGATGGCAACCAGCCGGATCAGCTATTTCTACCAATGTTAAGTATTTAACGTCTTCAATTCTAAGGCTTTGAGTCCTCAAGTTTTCGTTTTGATGAAATTAATGATAAAAAAAAATATGGATTACATGACATCGGGACCGTATTTCGAAAAAAAAAAAAACGATCGACAGCATCATTATCAATGTACCTTTATCTCGAACCGACAACGCTTGACGGTGACTGTTTAGACGACGGTGTCATGCCTTTTCTTGCCTGGATTTCTCTAATATGAATTATTTTTAAAATAGGTAGTTGATAAAAGAGGTAATTATTTATTATTTTAATTGTACTTAAAAAATTCAAAAATATTCGTTTCTGAAACTTTTATGAAAAAATACAGAAACAACAATGAAAGTGGCTTCTGAAAATCCGTCTTTATAATAACAGTTTGTTTCTGTTACGAACATGTTTACACTATTAACAGACCTTAATTTGAAAATTGGCGTATTGCTCACTCATGTGCTAGTTTTTTTTAGGTCTTTCATGCAGATTTTCGAATGAGAGAACAACTTAAAAAATTGTATATTTTTTACCTTTACCGGACTATGCGACTGCAGCGGTATCGCACAGAACTTGTCTTCGCAAACTTATATTGGATAGTGAAGGTAAGTCACGACAGCGGACTTACCTTCGATGCCCAATATAAGTCTGTCATTAGCCGTTTTTTTGGTGATGGGATGAAAAATTCATACGGATTTCCAGTTCCTTGTTTTCATTAAAAACTACCCCGACGGCGGATCTTAGACACCCCACTCCGAGAAAATACAGACAACGTGATTTCAAATCCTGGTCAAGGTCAAGTCTCCGGATAGACGTTTACTTGACTCTATACTGGGGAGAGCCAGAGGCATTAGTCATTGCATTCTGTATGTGGCAACCGTTCTGTCCTCTAGGGCATGAACTAAGAAATCTGCCTTTTATGCTGCGACATACAACTAGAAAAGCACACAGGTGTGGACTGCCAACCATCTTAACGATGGGAATGAAACTGATGTCGCGAAGGACGATGGAGGAAAGAGGCGGGACAGAGATCAGTTCGGAGCACTTGCCATAGTAAAAGCTAGAATATGCATAGCGAGGCCACATTTCTGCGCAACGCCAGTAAGTCTAGCCTATTTAAAATGATCCCGGGTCATTTAAGCGGGGCGTGAAAAAGCATCTCGCCAGGCCGCCATAGTGTGGGTCACCATGCTGCATTGTTCTTTTTCGCATTGAGGATGGGGACCATCACTCTTGGATTCTTTGGATGCTATCCATCAGGCAGGGCAGAGTGATTTTGGCAGCTTAAACATAAAAAAAAAATATCTTGACAGTCAACGATTCGAGACGCTCTCCATTGAATTAGGTCCAGCTGTAGCAGGAACCGGTACTGGGTTACCCCTGCCTAAAGACGAGACTTATTCCATATGAGGCCGAACCAGCGCTTTATGTAGTAGAAGGCGGTGGGCCGGAGTGAAATAACGTCTCTATATATTGAGCACACCAAGCTACTTCGAGGCTAATGCTGCTTCTAAGGCTGCACTTGATATGTCATATGTGGTAGTTTTTGAGCGATGAATGCGTAAAATTGTGTCTTAGCGGTTTTATTTATCAGCCTTTAACAGAATAACTATCGGTCTTAGACCCTAATATAAAAGTCTGTTTAAAGATTTGCACAGTTCATTTGCCGCTCTAAGAGATAACGATAACTGAATCTCTTTATACTCGCAAAATCTGTAAAATATTCAAAGGACCCTGTATAAAGCTAAGAACGTATTTATTTATTAGATTATGTGTAATGAAAGTTTGCTTGAAAGTCAGAAAATATGACTAATGATTTTGCCTGGAATTGCAGAAAAATTACATACTTCATGAATTGCATACGGTCTGCCACAACTCGACGAGTGTACATTGAGTTAATATCTATCAGTATACCAAATGAAATGTATTACCGGTAATAAAGTGTAGCACATAGTACTGTCTCAGATCTGAAATCAAATTTTCTCAAATTTTATTGTCTTTTTTTTTCGACGCAAAGACAACAAAATCTAGGTTTAATGATTGGAGAATGTCACGTAGGTTCGTCATGCTTCCAGATAACAAAATGTTAATTACAATTTAGAATGATTTCAATCGAGCATTAAATAAAGGATATTGATCATAAACAATTGGTAGCATATCTAATGAGGTTTGATACGGCTCGTGAGCCAAAGACAAAAGGTCTGATATCATGTTTATGCTCGTATTAGGGCTTCAACGATTTTAGCAATACATGTCTTTTTATAAACTAATTTATTTATACAAGCCTATTTTCAACGGCATCTCTTTTCTATGTTGGTACCTAAAACGTTTTGTATTTCTTTGAAGAGTGAGTCTTCTTTGAAGTGTTTGTAAGTTTCTGATTTCTTCTACTATAATATGCATGTATTACACATGTAAACCTTCCTCTTGTATCACTCTATCTAATGCTTAAAACTGCATTCGGCGTGACTGCTAACTTTGACATTGCATTTTCAAAGATATTAGAGCCTAGCTGATTTCAACACGAACGGGCCGGCTGGACCGGGAATGTACTATCCTCGCACAGAAGGTCACCGCAAAAAGACTGCATTAGTGCTGTCGTGTTTCGTTGGCGAGTGCGAGACCGGAGGCCCAATGATGCAGAAGCATCATTAGGCCGCCATGCTACTTTGTAGCAATACCTGCGTTCGCAATGAGTATGGTGACCACCAATCTTGAATTCTGCTTATGCTTTCCATCAAGCAGAGTAGAGACATTTTGGCACGGCCATACATAAAAAAACCCGTTGAGTAGTTAAGATAGCGGAATCGATTTCAATTTATACTATGTAAAGATGTTACAATTGAATTGAAATTTAATCTAGAATTATTTTTCATCAAGGTTAAAAATGATTTAAAAAGACGTCTGACGTGTTAGTTTTACAAATATATATATCTACTCTCCCAAATGTAAAGCGTGAGCAGTATCCAAGAGTAGTGGTCACCATACTCATTGCAGATGCAAGCAATGCAATGATGTAGCATGGTGACCCACACTATGGCGGCCTATGAGATGCTCCACTTCTTCTCATAAACGTAACACGACAGCACGAATGCTGTCATTAAAGTTAGAGGGTATTAGTTAAATAAAATGCACCAAAACTCAACATTTTTAAATTGTTCACTTTGGATATATATAGCGATTCTCAGGGCTTTCCTTACATTATATTTTAATAATGCATATTTTATGTTAATATTTTTCAAAATTTCGTGTCATTTATAATTCTGCATTTTGCTTTCACATTTACAGAAAACAAATAATGTATGTGCGTACGTGTCTATTACAATGTATGCTGAGTCCGTAGTTATTTGCATATTATATATGTATATTAAGCCGTTTTACGGAACCTCCATATATCTTTAGACTGTATATTGTTGATTCTACTTAAATTACTTGCTTTTGAGCGCGGCTCTGACCGCATGTATGTCGGTTATCGCGGTAAAGAGTAGCCACAGTATATCCTGGCCACATTTCATTGAAATCGGTGCAGTTTTTTATCCGTGAAAGCATGATAGGCGGACAAACTGACAGACATAGTTACTTTTGAATATAAAATATTTATATAGTTATTGAACGTAACAATAAAAAAAATATAATTATTTTACCATTTTATGATTTTTTTTGTTTGATTAAAAAAAACTAGTACCTGTCTTTTAAATTTCAAAATGACATTGCAAAAAGTTGATGCTTACTTATTAATAAAATAATTGGAAGGATAAAAACTAACTTTGACCAGAAGTCAAAAAATAAATATATTCATATCAGATTCATTATAAAAGCATGTTGACATTTCTAAGGTAAACTGTAAATATAACCTCTGACGACATTAAATTGTAATGTAATATGAAGTATTCTAATATATATTATCTATATGTTCATCTATCTTCGTTCTGGTGTCAAATTTCGCAAAGACGTTATTTGAACCAGTTTATTAGATGATATGACATCAATGTGTAGAAAACAGATTTGTAATTTTAGCTAACTCTGAGGAAATGATGGTCTCTTCTCATCCTTATTAGTTTCGGGAGTGACAGAAATAAGACAATTCTGGTACCCCGGGTTATCTTGAACACAATTCTGCATCTTGGTACAACCTGTATTTCGATAACTTCAAAGTTCTCCTTTCACACCTCTGTACTATGTAGGGTACTGAGACAGTCACTTCTGTAAAACTTGTATCACATTTTTATAAGCTTAAAACCACAGCGTATAATTATATATTTTTATTTTGATGTATGTAGTGTCACTTTCACGACTAAGACGAATATACTATTGACATTCATCATCATCATCAGCCTATCGCAGTCCACTGCTGGACATAGGCCTCTCCAATTTCACGCCACTTAGTTCGATCTATGGCTTCTCGCGCATCCAGCTCCTGCCAGCCGTCTTGCGCAAATCATCGCTCCACCTGGCTTGTGGACGTCCTACACTACGTTTGTCGAGACGCGGTCTCCACTCAAGAACTCGTTTACCCCAACGGTTATCGGTTCTTCGGCAAATGTGGCCAGCCCACTGCCACTTCAGCTTGCTAATAATACTATTGACAACACTCACATAAAAATACAACAAGCCGTTTAGGCTCTAGGGCGTGCCAAAGAAATATACATACATACATGCACTCGAAAAGTATAATCCTCCTTTCGCAGTCGGGTAAAGACTACTTATATGTAGCCAGAAAAATCAGATTATACTTTTGTGAAGGTACGCGTGCTATGTTGCTCCAACACAAGGGGAGGGTCCTCCGACCAGGCGGGGTGAGCTTGCCTGACGTGAGCGTCTCAACGGTTGATGTTGGGCTGTTGTGAATATGCTATTAGGTGCGAGAACTTCTAAATCGAGATGGTACAGGATTAGTAGTTACTCCATAATACTCGTGGTGCTGTAGTATGTTTCTTCTGCGCCATATGTGGAAGTATTCACATTACTCCCCTCCAAGACCGGAGGTCGATGTATGATGAGTCAGCTGTCTATGCTCTCTTGTGGAGCGAATTTTTATTAAGTCAACAGCCTTAAACAGTGTCCTACTAGACATAGGCATCTCCTCTTTTATTTTCATTACTGTATCAACAAATTTTGTTTCATAAAAATAACTAACGTCTCACACACAAAAGGAATTCTCGGAGCTACACAATATAATTTTCATTCATCGGCTACAACATTATTTATTTAACAGTAACGTCACTTGTTTTATTTATATTATGTCTGTTTAGTATATAAGTGCAAGCCCTATAAGCGGTAATTCAATAACCATTACAAACACGTTGAAAGTACGTCGCGAATACCTACTTGTTTGTTTTCTAATCACTTCCGATACTAGCGGAGAGTATCTTGTTAAGAATCGTTAAAATCAAACAACTTATAGGTAAAAGGAACTAGTAAGATAAAACTTACGTACAATCTGTCTTTATTATCATCATTCAGACAATTCTTATTCTAAAGCAGAATTGAAGAATACATAACATATAATGCAGAGCAAAACAAATCATATCGGAACCTAATTCATTGCCTGGTGGTCTTCTGAGCATATTTGAAAGACACAGAAATAATAGGAGATAAGTATCTATAGTTTCATACTAATCCATCTCTAAGTACGGTCTTCTGACTTCATACCAGCTTGCATACAGTTAACCATTCATGTAATACTTACTAATACTATTGCACCTGAAGATCTGAATTTTAAAAAGACTGGATATTCGTTTCTTTGCCAGTATTCTTATCATAAGGTCCTACGCATTTTGGAAATTAGAAGTTATGGATCGACACAAGCAGGCAGTGAATTTGACAATACAGTAAATCTGGCGTCTGTTTGTGTAGATCCATCATTTTTATCTGTAGTTTCAATTTAACGTTCATAAATGACACTTAGTGCCTTAATTGAATATATGTTTTGAATTTCATCATCATCAACAGCTTTTATAGTTAACTGCTGGATAAAAGCCTACTATACCACCCTAACTAAACGGGTTGTTATTGAAGTGGTTTCAAGTTATCCTTTTAACCCGTCTTTAAATAAGGAGGTTGTTCTCAACTTTCGACTGCGTGAACCTATTTTTTTATTTAGAAGCTGGTGCTTCCCGTGTGGTCTTATTTCAATTTGGTCCAGTTCGGTTCATTGCAGTGGTGTTACATTGCGTGGTTTATTACCTTAGCCGTCTCTTAGGACACCAATGGGATGAATAGGGTGGTGACACTCTATTCTTAATCAGTCACCATACGGAAAGGAGTTACTCTTCACTTCAGAGTGCATAAATAACATTATAGTTATGGTTTTGTAGACTTATCTGTCAGATAGGTCTGCAAAGCGTTATCCCATACTTATCTCTGATCGGTGACCCAGGGCCTTAAGTACATATATTATACCTTATACGCCACTACTAACTAAAAAACATCCAGCTATAAACTTAAATCATATACTTCGAACTTTTGTCAATGCATTGTTTTATTTGCTACAGTTGCACACTTAAATAAGTGGTACAGCGTTTCAATGTCATATACAATCATCCAATTACGCTAATCATTAAATGCCCCTACTGTTGATGTATGAAACTGGACCCTATTGGCTTGCAATAAGAGCTATTTTATAAGTTAGTGTGGACCAGTTGCACCGGAAAATATCGCCGGATATTACTATTTTAGTATTGACAGTTTTAATTGGAGCAAAGACAAATGTAAAGTAGGATTATTTATGCTCTTATTTTTAAATATGGTCTTAAAAGAAACATGCCATGAGCTTTACCATGGATAATATGTAGACACAATAGAGTGAAACACGCAAGCGGACCGAAGTGGAGTATCCATAACGTCCTTTCCCAATACAAAACAGTCTGTTATTTCTTGCGGGGGAAATCATCACACATACACATATTAGACTCACATCAAAAGAAATCACCTGTCACTACGGACACCCAACAATAAAAACAAATATTCAAAATTTCACACACACACATAAATACATTCTCTTTCATAACAGTGTAATGCGTAGGCCCATTTGGGCTTATGCTTTGACAGAGGGGTACAACTGCGTGTGGCCACTCCCCACCGTTTATATATACTAATAGCATATTTATTACAAGCAAATCGATATCAATATCTACCTTTAACAGTCCACTGCTAGACATATAAAGCCTCTCCTTAGGAAAGAGGTTTTGGCCTACTATTTTACGGTAACTACAACGAAACTACGGCACAAATGCGTATTATTCTACTACATATATTGGTATAATCAAAGCAACTTGTGGTGATTATTGTATACAGATTAATGGCAGCTCAAAACCTTCCTATAAATACTAATGAATGTTAATCATTGTAAGAAAGAATTCTCATTTGTAGGAAATATGGTAAAATAATGTAAATTGTACGTGTGTAATCCATATAAATTTTTTTCCTTATGTTAAGAGAGTTCCTTTTTTACTCATTTCTCGCCTTGCGTTGTCACTTATTCAAAACATTACGAGAAAAATCCATCAAGAAGCGAAAGTGAAGGGTTATTACTGAAAAGAGGTTCATATATGTATGTGACCGTTTACACTGGTCTGTTTTGTTCTTAGAAATAAGTCTGCATGAATTATTAGACCACGTGACTTCTGCAACGACAGTGTGATGAGAAGGGTTGGACCACCAACCCTTCTCGTCACACTGTCGTTGCAGAAGGTATTTGTACACCAGTACAAATACCTTATTTTTGTTCTTTTTTAATGAAATCTTTAGGTGCGTTGAGTAATTTTTAGGTGAACGAAAATCAGTTTTTGTTAGGGAGAAATCTTATGAGTTCGCCTCACTGTCATGTTGACGTCACAAAACTTCTTTAGCCGCGTTGAGCACTTTTTGTACCCGAAAATCTTATGGGTTCGCGTCACTGACGTGCTAATGTTTTTTGTTGATAATTTTAATTAATCATAATGTAATTTCTAATTTCACAGATTAATTTTATAAATAACATTCTAAGTAATAAGTGTTCTTCATGTATATCGGCAATATTTTTTTATCAAATGTAAATTGAACCAAGTTTTAACGGAACCAATTTCATAAAAAAATATTGAAATCGGTTCATAGTACGAAAAATGTATTCAACTAAATAACATTTAAGTGTCTGGTTGTAATTTCAAACTAACAGCTTCTCACTAAATGCACGTGAATTATATACATATGGTACTTCATCAAAATATTTTTTTATCTGTTTCGTCTAATCTATGGAACGGCTAGACCGTACGTACGTACTTCGCCATCCGTGGCTTTTGTTGTATTCCAGTAGGCAAATTGGGCACCTCAACGTTTTGTGAAGCATTTACAAGATCCAAATCAATACATTTTATAAAATATTGTATTTTTTCAATGACAAACTTTAATGGTTGTCAGTTGTGGTTTACCGTCACCTTCACAATATGCATAATGATGAGCAGAAATTGGTTAGCAACCACACCAAAGCAATCAAATCGCAATCCGTGAAATACCTATCAGTATGAAGTCTGGGGACTATTTGTGGCCTTCATTAGTTCCACTTGATCAAATGGCCATCCCAGAACAACCACGAATTAGAAAAAAATACAAATTGCTTATAGGTGTGCATAGGATATTTGGAGAGTTCGCTCGATTTATCTGGGTTCTGTCGTCCTGACTTGATCATGAGGTTTTTTTTAAGAATTGAGAATCTCTTACCTCCTCTGTTTTCTAAATCGGTTACAAAATACATTCAGATTTCGAGAACCATAGTTTTGGGATTTGGAATGATCGTTATTACGTAGTCCTTTATGTTGGTGATAGCGTGTCTAAAAGGTAGTAGATATACAGTATAAATATTTTACAGAAGAATTACGGGCTTTGTATACCTGCACCAATAATTGTGTACTAAGTATAAATAGAACCCTCCTCCCCTTGCTACGACTCAGCTTATGAATAATACCGTAATATGTAACCGTTTCACGTGTCACAGCTTATGAAATCTATGGCACATGTCGTTGCTCAGGAGTGACACTTTTTTTATACATGTTATTGATACATTAAAAACCCAGTGAGAATAGTGACACACATAGATCTGGAAGCTGTAATAAAACATTTTTTCCAAAACTCATTTGTGATCCTAGAGGGAATGAACATTTACAATTTGCCAAAGTTAAAAAAAATATAAGTATTGATTGCAAACTCGAATTGACAGAAATGTGCGAGATGTATCTTTTTAACACTATCTTTTTTATATTTGAGAACATTTATAATCGCAAGTAGGCGTTATGTGTTCTCAAAAATGCCGTAAGTATCGCACATAGCAGTACAACATTATCGCCTCTGTGCGATTTTTAGTTTACCGTTGATGAAACTTCTTAATTCTTTTAGAAAAGAAACAGTCAAAACTGCTTAAATTCTGTAGCTAAGCAGTTTTTACTGTTTCTTTTTGTTGACTCTTTTTTTCAGATATCCTATGCACTAGGTGTACATAAGCAATTTGTATATTTTTCTAATTCGTGGTTGCTCAGGGACCAGCACCATTTGATCAAGTGGGACAAATGAAGGCCAAAAACAGCCCCCAGACCTCATACTGATAGGTATTTCACGGGTTGCGATTTGATTGCTTTGTTGTGGTTGCTAACCAATTTCTGCTCATCATTGTCATCAACAACTTTTCATAGTTCACAGCTGGACATAAACGGAGGTGTACTTTCTAATCCTCTTTTCTATCGAGAGCCATAAAAGGAGGCTTAGAAAGTACAGAATATATGATTTTCTATGATTATAAACGAGGGTTTAACTTCAAGGGATCTTAAAAAACTTTACAAGCTGTTTTGGGGAGTGTGCACGTGCATTAACAACAATGCGATATTTTTTTTTGCTCATGGTTAAAAATCATTATCATCAACAACTTTTCATAGTTCACTGCTGGATATTGGCAGAGGTGTACTTTCTAATCCTCTTTTCTATGGAGACCTATAGAAGGAGGTTTAGAAATTTAGATTTAGAAAGTACAGAATTCTTTAAAATTCAGTAGCATAAATTCTCATAAGTAAATTGCTAAATTATCTCGTAAATAGTGTGGCTTATCATTAATGTATATTATAATCGGTCTAATTTATCAATATTTGCTACTTTTTTTATCACAATAGCCTTGATAAATAATACTAATATTCACTTATACGTAATAAAGAGTGTAGGTAAATATTATAGAAATGTTTCTAATCAAAAATATTTAAAGGACAAGAAGTGCAGACTAAAATGGATTGAATACTGGTCTTAATTCTGATGCTGCGTCACTAAATTTAAACTTCTGTAGAATTATCTTCTACTTTCTATTTTAGTGAAGCAGTTTCGAAAATGCTATTAATGTATGTATATATTTAGATAGCATCTCTTTTTAGTGTGACATATCTTTAATCTATCGCCGTCCCCTACTGAACAAACGTCTCCCCCAAGGACGTATCTAATTTGAGTCAATCCTCATTTTAATAGTGAAGTTTAGAGTTTCCGAACTGTATCAAAACCATTACATGCAAATTACGCAGTCTGTCATATCTCTAAAAACACCATGAACTGATCATTTATTTATGTTGTACGATTATTCAGAAGTAATCGTAAGTAATCATTTAAAATAATGATTAACTCTGGTATAAATTCAAGTTAACTTCATTGCGTAAAATCGATTACCAATTATATAAATTCGTCTATTGTCTTATATAAATTTAAAGTTATATAATCAAATGCGAAGTCACGGCTTTAAAAGGAAACTTTGTCTGTGTAAATTCAATGAAACAAGATATGCGTTTGCGCATATCAATTTATAACCGTCCATTTCAGTGTCTTTATTATCTATATAAATAAATAATACTGGAGTGTCTGTTTGTAATATTAGAATAACCGCTTTTTACCAAATATACATGGTACATATACCAAAGTAACATCTTTTTCATTTTTTGTCCGTCTCTCTGTTTGTTCTGGCTAATCTCTGGGACGGCTGTACTGATTTTGACGGGACTTTCACTGACAGTTAGCTGATGAAATAAGGAGTAACTTAGGCAACTTCTTTTAGACTAGTTTTTCCCTGCGGCGTTACCGGTGTTTGATGTTGTATCGTGGTTATCACCGCTGGCCTCAGCTAGTGGAATATAATCCGGTGCTAGACAACTATATTAAAACAACAAAGCAAATAATAAAATAAGCCCTTTGAGGTTGTTCATAACCGTCTCAAACAATTTTACGCCTAAGTAAAATTTCTCCATAGATTGAAATGATGTTTTCACCGTTTCTTATCGTAAAATATATACTTATTCGTTTGGGTAGTATGTCTCTCTTAATAAAAACATTGCGTCGGAAACAACTAATAACAGAAATTATGACAATAATTATCACTTGTGATAGATCTATAATGAAAAACTCATTTATCTAGCTAGATGTCGCATACCTTGTATCTCAATATTGTAATTTATAACAACAACAACAACCCATAATGTCCCACTGCTGGGCTCGGGTCTCCTCTCAAGAGAGGGTTAAGGCCATACGTCCTCACGCTGGCCAAGTGCGGGTTGGGGACTGGCAAGAATACGTTGTGGCTACGTAAATCTTGCCGTTGGATGTTTTTAAGCCGCCCGAAGGCCTCCAACTAAGCTTCACGACTGTTATCGTATGATAACAACCGGGACCGACTGCTTAACGTGACCTCCGAATCACGGAGACGCTCATGGTAACATGCCACCAGCGGTCACCCATCCAGGTANTACTGACCGCGCCATCGTTGCTTACCCTCGGTGATTGTTTCTAATCACCGAGTGCAACTGGGCTATGAGCGCCTCTAATTTTTAACACTAGAAAAATAATTTCTGTTACCATCTATCGTCTAGGTTTTTTTTTTATGGATTTGGAGGCAAACGCCCATAGACACCCTCAACACCAGAGGCGTCGCAAATACGTTGCCGACCTTTAGGGGATGGGGAGGGGAATAGGGAGAGGGGTTGGTGAAACTCACTCGGTGAATCACTGTTTCACGCCGGTTTTCTGTGAGGCCGTGATATACTCCGGTCGAGCCGGCCCACTTGTGCCGAAGCGTGGCTCTCCCACGGTAGAGCTATGATATAGTTGTTACCACATGAAATATTGTTACTTAAAGTAATTTAGTTTTTAGCGAAGCGAAGTTTTTAGTTCTAATACATAAGTCGTTTTTTTATGTATTTTTAAAGTTGTGTCCGTATCTTTGAAACTTTAAATTGCATCTTTCTGCTACAACTTTTTAGTTGTTTTTGGAGGTTTTATCTGCTGAATTCGTTAAATCAAGTTGTCATAACGGGACCTACAAATCGCCAATGAAAATAGATATAACGGATATCTTAAAAGATGCCGACAAGCCTCTATAAAAAGTTACCTGGTTTCCTATTAGAGTAGTGATGGTAAAAGCTGTATTCCAAGTTAATTTATATACATACTAGCTGAATCCTGCGGTCTTATCCGCGGTTTTTTTGTACATTCGCAACTGCGGGAATCCCCGCGGGACGAAGCTTGTCATAATAAAAGTACTCTTAGCTACTCGTTACTACATCAGCTATCTGCCAGTGAAAGTCCCATCGAAATCGGTCCAGCTGTTCCAGATACTAGGCGGAACAAAACGACAGATGGACCGATAGCCAAAAATTTAAAAAAATGTAATTTTGGTATATGTGTCACTAGCTGAGTCCGCGGTGTTACCCGCGGTACAAAGATATTGTGTGAATTGTATCTTTATAAATTGTAGCCTATGTGTTATTCCGATGTACAAGCTATATTATTGTAAAGTTTCATTAAAATCCATTCAGTAGTTTTTACATGAACGATTAACAAATATCCATCCATACTTACAAACTTTCGCGTTTATAATATTGGTAGGATGTATACATACAAATGCATTTAGTCAAAAGATGACTAAGCGGTTATTTTAATATTACAAACAGACACTTCAATTTTGTTTATTTGTATAGATAAAAGCGCAGGAAGTAATCATGTAGGAAACGTCTGTGACATTGATTTCTTGTATAGTATACACAGGGTGTTTCATAACACGAATTAAAGTTTCAAACAGTTTCTTAGTTATAAAATATTTTTAATGTGACTAAGAAGAAAAAAAATGCCGTCAATATTCGTATTTTTAACGTCCAATTGTATACCGATGCTTATAATTCTTAATATGGCATTATTCAATTACTAAAAGATTTTTTTTTAAATTTATTTATTTATCTTCATTGCGTACATATTACAAAATACTAAATAAAATGAGTGACAAAAAGGATTACTACAACAATTGGCGGTCTTATCGCTCACGGCCATCTCTTCCAGACAACCATCATGGACATCAGATTGTTATGTATGATTTTTAGTAGTACACACAATTAATACAATTATTACAATAAAAATTTAAAAAATAAAAAAGGAAAAAACGAGAAAAAGAAACAAAATGAAAACAGTAACTTTACATCTGAGCAGTCTTATTTATTGTTATTAGTTTTATTTAAGTACGTTATTCCATTGAAAATCATATCATCGAGTTCCTAATATGGACGGAACTGCATTTTTGTATGTATATGCAGAACTAGATAGTTGTTGATGATGAATAGTAAGTAAAATTATTTTTAAAAACTGCGTCAGTATCTGGCATCTTTATAAAATTGTTTTTAATTTTTTTATGTACCCAGTGTTACTCACGATAAAGATGAATCTATTGATACCACTTAAAAATACGACCAGTCTTTTAGGCTCTAGAGTGTGTCAATGAAATAAATATACGTACACTCGAAAAACATAAACCTCTTTCTTTCGCAGTCGGGATAAAATGAATGAAATGAAACTGTTTAAACCCTGCTTTCTGTTCAATGTCGGAAATACCAATTAATTAATCATTTTTTTAAGGATATTAAACATTTAGTAAGTGACAGAGAAATGAGTAGTTAATGTCATACTAATTGATGTAGGAGCCTATGAACGCTAATAACATCCATAATATGCCTCTCGCATCACCATGTTAGTCCTCCTTAAGGAAGTGCAGAGACGGTATTCGCTAATAGAAATAACACTTCGGAACTAATCTTTATATGTTGTTGACAAGCCGAGTATGGCCCCAGCACATGTCAATCGCTTATAATCGCCTTCATCCTGTATATCTAGTTTCTCGTTTATTTAGTATCATCAGTAACGATTACCTTATTAATATAAGTAACGTTACTTGAGGATAAGTTAGTCTTAAGCTTTTGAGTAATCCTGAGACAGGAAACTCAGCAATTTATGTGATAGAGCTTTTTCGTTTTAAAATGGAAAATTTATTTCGCAACGAAGCAATTTCCTTCTTATAGAAAAAGCGTGATCAAGTATAATCATGGGTCCTATATCAGGGAATCCTTTTATGTATCGTTATACAACTTAACTTTAAAACCAAAAATAAGTTTGCAAATCTTGGGCATTTTCTGAATAGGTAGCATGATTGGTCGACAACGAAGTACGTAATCCGATATCTGTTTTGAGTTTGCTTATCTACCTGATCAGCACACGAAAAAAGGTATTATTAACCAGAATCGAATAGTGGGACATAGGCATATTAGTGTGTCATATGTAGTTATCGAAACAAACAAGCCGTAGCCGTAATCTTTTAGAAACAATATGGTTACGATAGTACTGCCTACGCTTTAATTAGCATTCTAAATTGGTACAAAAAGTTTCACTTTCCATGCGTAGTAAGTAGTACGAGACTATTAATCATACGCCTAAAGCAAATCAAAACTTAGTGACCAAAATATTTGTTTATTTTTTGTTATATTAATCCTAAAGACCTCCATGCATTGAGCATTTTATACGACATTCTTCATTCCTCATTCTTTTAAATTTAAAAGATATAGTCGCTGACACGTATCAGTAAAAGTTGATTCATCCCAAGTTGAGATTCCGGGGAATAGCCTGATATTACGTGAATCAACCTTTGGACGTGTTGTGGCTCGGGTGGGGCAGAAATATTTCCGGATGGCGTAAGAAAGCGGTTCCCGGATCTCTCCCGTCTCAGGCGCAGAGTGGCACACCGTGGTGGTTTACTGGGTAGTCTGGCGAGTCAGTCAGAAGTCCCACACGAAGCGAACCCCCTGTCCCCGCGGGAGGGGGGGGGGGGCGAAGTGTGTAAACGCAATCCACCACGTAAAAAAAAAAGGGGTTGAAATATTTAAGACTTTATTTGAGGGACGCGTTCCGCTCATTTCATTGCACTTTTTCCACTTGTTTTGCGATGAGTTATTCCATTTGAAGTGCTTTTGGTTGTTTTGATGTAGAGGTTATGATGTCGATAAACGATTAATTTGTATATTTAGTTCTAAGCTGTAAAGCACAAAGGATAATGTTCTCAAAAGCTTACAATGTAGGGTCTAGATATGCTACTTATTTTTAATAACGTTGGGTAGTTTTATATTACAATAACTTAACTAGTTCGAAATGGTGTGTAATATGACAAATTTCTTACCTATGCACTAGAATTATCAAGTCAGTGTCCAATTAATCACGAAAAAATGTTAGGTTACCGATTTAGGCAGCTTTAGTCACCGTGATCGATACTTTCAGATATTTCAGTCCACATTACTGTCAATTTATAAAGCACATTGTCACTATAACTGTGCTTGGTAAGTTGACTTCTCTCAATGAACTGACAGCCAACAAAGAGTTTATTTGTTTATTTATATTCACAATAAACCTAGATACAACCTGTTATTTATCAACGTTATATTAATAATCTACCAGTTTTTTAATGTGTCCGAAGACGTTTGTGACAAGTGGCAGGACAACTATCGCCCTAGCAGAAACAAGTCAACAAAAAAAATGGGAGCAGAAAGCCTAGAAAGAGAACATCGGGGTTCCCCCACAGGAGGGTTCATCTGTAAGTTCCAGGGATTTTCTTTCTAGGGTGCACCTAGTTTCCTGTTTTCTAGTACTCAAGACACTGTTTGCTTTTAGGTTGGTGCGAGACCGACCTTTTTTATTTTAGTAAAAAAATGACTATCATACCTAAAGCTTGCCACATTTTTAGCATATCACGTAGGAGGGACGAAAATATGAACAATAACAATCGACCCACTTGAAGTAATATACAAATAACAATACTTTTGATTGATTTAAATGTTTCTATCAGAAAAGAAAGTTTATTGCGAATACTACTCGTCAGATTACTGACCTTAAACAATATATTACCAACGCCTACTCTAACAGCCATTGTGGTAATGAAACACGCTAGGGACGAGACCTACATCTAGTTTACTACTCTGACAGATTGCTAATAAAAAATGAAAGACATGTCATGTTATATCTTTACCGCGGGCTTAAAGTACTCTTTTAATAATATATGTACTAACCCTTTGACCTATGTATATAATCTTCTTTCAAAGTAATATTCTCTTCTTGCGTGAGACACGGAATAATAGAAAAATAATAATTAGATAAAGGTGATAATTCTGTTCGAAGACTCTCCAACCTAAACTAAGAGTCACTAAAAATTAGTTTTGCCCTGTTAGAAGACGTTTCAATTAAAAAAATAAACAAGTAAGAGAAAGTCTAGTTTAGTAAAGCCACAACAGAACAGATGTTCTATTATTTATCTTCGATTTAACACCAAAACATTCATAATATTTCGGTTTTCGACTACTAAATTAGATTTTCGTCTTATTATAATAAGACCAATATTTACAAGTACTTAAAATACTGCTAACGTAAATTAAAAATATCACAAATACCGCATTATTTTTAATTTAGATTTCAGTTAGTGTGGCCTTGTAAGTTTCATTATTCGATTTCGTACGATTTTCTTAGAATTTTGACATTGGGTCAAAATCGCTGAAGTTTTAGACCTTCATATTTAAAGTCGGAAGTTTAAGTATGGATTGTAAATAACCCAAAGAGAAACGTCTCATAAATCCTCGATCTTTCTCTGCTGAACAGTGCTTGCATTACTTGCTTGCCACAATGCTTGGCTGTATACGTATTTCAGTTATAGACCAGCTGATTAGTTACCGAACACTTGGGAGTTATTGCTTATCCACTACGATCATATATTAAATACAATAGTTGTTTGATAGTTTCTCAGAAAATAGCCCATATAAAAACTGGTTAGCGCATCGCTTACGGCACAGTTATATTATCAAACACTGAGCACGATGTAAATACTGAAACTGTATTTATATTATACATGAAACTACTTTTTAATATTTTTTTTGGAAAATATATAGAAAGTACAATCACATACCAGATCAGACCATTTTTTACCTATTATGTCTGCCTAACAACAGTAATAATTTTATTCCAAATAATTATAATATATGACTGCCGTCTAGTGGTTAGTGTAAGCGACTGCAGATAAAGAGGTCTCTGGTTCGATTCCCAGGTCGGACTGCTGTTGGATTATTCTTACAAGAAAGTCTTAATAGCAGCCCAGAGTATGGAAGATGGCGATGTTTCCCGCCCGTGCCTCGGAGAGCACGGTGGTCATGAACACTTATGGCAATCGTTATTGGGAATTTAGTGCCCTCAAATATACTGACAACTAGTTAAACCTTCGAATTCAGTTTACCTTCATGGTTGCGGAGGTCCGATGCCAGTCGCTCCGTGTAAAAACTGATATTCAGGTGAAACCGACCAGCCAACCCCAATTAATTTTGAGAATAATAAATGCTAGAAAGATGATGAATTATAATATAGAAAATATAAATACCCTTTTTTAAACATTGATTGTTTGGATCTTTTGAATTATATGTGAAGTGAAAACAATTTAACTGGATTACTGTACTATAACGTCATCAGTTGGATAGTATAGTCTCCTCTTTAGCCCCCGTGCTTCAACCAATCAGCACGGGTCTGTCTCCCTTGTACCACTATTTGACGCGATTAAGTTATTTTCGTTTGTAAAATGTACTTCATATTTGACTAGATTTGTGTTGTATACTGAATCAGAAAGTCGCAACTTCTAATATTAGTGAATATGTGAGGGTTGGTAAAGCTATAAGAACTCGTCAGATAAATTCGGAAGCAACTCTCATCTGTCTATTACGTTTTCACGGCTAAACTGCTGCTCCGATTTCAATGACTTAGAGATACTTTGTTTCTTAAGCAAGGACAGTCGGAGCCGCAGGTCAAAGCTAGTGTGTTGATAATAATAAAATGTCTTGCGATGTGTCCTTCAGTAGCCGACGTATTCTGCAATTGCTTTAATTAGGTAACGAATATAAACTAATTAGTCTCACTATTTTGAAATAAACGTCAAGCGATCAAAAAATTTACAAAATATGTGAAATCGATTTTTGCATAAACATTTTAAAACTTGATTTCTTGTGTTGTAAAAACATTGCATACAAACAAACCGGCATTTAAATTAAAATACCAATTAGTATTTATTCGTTTTTTATTTATTTGGGCAAAACTGACAATTACTTACACTTTTATAAGTTACTTAACTCACATATTACTTAATTGTTTAGTTTTATAAAAATGATAAGTTTATAAAACAATTAACTTTAATTAAATAATATGTCAGGATGTTTTAGTTTAAGAAATGTTAAGTTTTAAAATATAATCAAACCTACTTATTTATACTAATATTATAAATTCTAAAATAACTCTGTCTATCTCTAACGCTTTAACGGTTATACAACTGCACCGATTTCTATGAAATTTGTCATATAGATACTGTAATTCTTGAGGAATAACTACTCTTTACCGACATACACGCAATCAGAGCCGCAAGCAAGAGTTAGTTTTCTATACAAACTATTTTTCCACTTCCTAACCTAAACTAACATTTACTTGTTGGACTAGAGCCTTTACGGTCTTTAGAAAGGAGGTTTCGGCGAATGATACTAAATTAAATACACATAAAATTGTGGTTAAATCTAATCCGTCTAGTACACAAGATATTAGTTGTTGCCCGGATTATGAACGTGGGCGTTGTTACACGCCCGCGCCTCGGAGTGCACGTTAGCCGTTGGTCCCTGTTGTCATGAACACCACACACACACCACACAAATTACACCCCTTAGTGGATGTCCTAAACCTTATCGCATTCATTATTGGGTAGTAACACCTCTCAAATAGTCTAACAACTAGTTCAAACTTCGAATTCAGTTCGCCCTTCGTTTTAAACAAAAAACAAAAAATTTCGGCGGAGGTCTTAATGTTAAACTGATGCTCGATTAGCAACAGCCAGCCAAATTATTTTGTGAATGATAAAGGCTGGACGCGAGACGCCATGGGTCGAACTAAATGGCGTGCAATTGGAGAGGCCTATGTCCAGCAGTGTACTGCGATAGGCTGATGTTGATGATGATGATGAAAGGCTAGGAACATGATGATAGTTGAAGAAGGGTTATACGAGATTCTTTCAGCTGGTTAAGTATTACGACAACTTATTAAAAATAAGTTTCTTTGTATCAAGAAGAAATTCCACTATACGTCGGTCAAGGCCGTTCATTGTTAGAAAATGATAACGCGCGTGTAGGAATTATACTTTTATAATTCTCTCTATATTTATTTGTACTGAGACGCATTACCAATCTGAGACTAAAAGTAATTTCTGTTATATTTTTTTAGTCTTTACCCACTTGCACTGGAGTGACCCATGTCTTTGATGTCTTTTACCGGCTTTGTATTGAGCTTCTTTAGGTCTTTTTCGTAACTCTCTAATATAGGTTAAATAAACACACGTCTTTTTTGTAAAGTTTAGGACTTTTGCATACACTCCACATACAGTAGATTATAAGCAAATTCCCTTCTAAAACATTATATTACATAGTACAGACTGCCTCGCTGGCGCAGTGGTAGCGTATGCTACTGCTGTGCTAGAGGTCTCGGGTTCGATTCCTGAGTCGGACCAAATATTTGTATGATCTGCAAATATTGGTTTCGGAGTTTGGGTGTTTTCTATGTATAATATGTATGTATTTATGAAAAAAAAAGTATATATGTATTAATATCAGTTGTTTAGTACCCATAGTACAAGCTCTGCTTAGTTTGGGACTAGATGGCGTTGTGAGTTATAATGTCCGAAATATTTATATTATTTATTTAATGTCAATAAGTAATACATATAATGTTCAAGTCAAAACGACACTTCATGTCTGCTTTGTTATAAAAGGAGTTTCGAACGTGGTACTGCTATACTAATAAACGCGCACATTTGCCCTTCAAAATGCATATACTATATTTAATATAATGTGTTACGCTTGCGTTGATATCTATAAGTATTGCCTAACGTTTATATAATTATACATACTAGCTTTATCGTAGTAAAGATTCAAAGTAATTTCCATGCCAAATTTCATTGAAATCGGTTTAACCGTGAAAGCGTAACAGACAGAGTTACTTTCGAATTTATAATATTACCCGTAGTATCGATATGCATTCTTTTTTTTAATGAACACAATTCAGTGTGAGTATAAAATCTAAAAGCAAGTTCAATCATAGAAAGGTCGTAAGTCGAGAATGGTGCAAAGTGGAAACCTTAAAAGTAGCGCAATAATAAATCACAATCATAGCCTATTTCTATCAATGAAATAGGCAGAGTTTGTAACCTCCTCACGCGTTCTTGTCATAACACTGTAACAGCTGTCACTATCATTTCCTGACCACGTCCTTAGCTGCAGGAATGCAAATGCTTACCGATGGCACCAATTACTTACGTTTCGAAGACGCTAGTGCGTTGCGAACTGAATTTTGACGCTTTTATTTTCTTACATGTACTTACTACGCGAAATACATCCTTAGCTTTATGAGACTAAAGTTTATATTTGTTTGACATTGTAATAATCAAACTAATAGCAAGCTGAGATGCGATTTTTAATGGGTTTGTTGAACTTCCTACTTGGTTGTAAACCGCATTTATCTAATCACTTATAGAATTAAATTCAAATCCACAATTAAATACTGTGTAATGAGTGCTATCCTAATTTGTTGAGAACCGACTTCCTTATTCATATTGAATGCACTAGTTTTTTGTTGTATTTACTGTAGTGAATATGAATTCAAAATACGTGGAACAACTAATTTTTCTAAACGTTTTAAGTAACTAAATAGTTTTCCATTTGGTTGTACCCTTTTTTATCCAATTTCGATAAAAATTCTGATCTTCAGATTCTGATCATCGAATAGATTTTGTATTAATAAATTCATCTGTCAGTCTTTCCGATCAAATCATACTCACACTTGGCTTGTGGACGTTCTATACTTCTTTTCCGGTTTCTCCTCAATAACACGTTCACCCCAACGGTTATGTCCAGGTGTGGACTGGGATAGGCTGATGAAATTTATCTGTTAAAGTAAACTGACTACACGATTGGCCTAGCGGTTTAGTGTAGTAGTAGTGTTTAGTGGTTAGTATTCACTGGTCGCCACACCACTTCCTACTGCGCCAAGTGTTGTGGGTTCAAATCCTACATGGGACAACACTTTGTGTGATCCATAAATTGTTGTTCTAAGTCTGGGTGTACTTTGTGTCCATTTCATATATGTTGTTAAAGATCCCCGCGACACAGGAATGTATATTCATAAAACGGGAGTTATCTACAAAAAAAAAGAAAGAAAAGAAAAAACTCATGTCGATTAGACATATTTGGCTATAATATAAATCGCAGGCCATTAAGAATGCTAGCTATATTTATATGCAATTTTGCAATTTCTTAGATGTTGTTTTTTTATTCTTAGATATCGATTAGTCATGGCCTTCGTTAAAGTATAATAAAGGTATTCTCCTTATGTAATTGTTAATTGAATGTTTTATCATATTCTTGTTGTGATTACCAACTGATTCTTATTTTGATTAACAATTACCTACCTAAATGTGTTATGAAATATTTGAAATACCAATCACAATTGTTTTTTTAACAGGGTTGTATTACATATTTTCTGAAACCTTTGTTCTATGTTCGTATAGTACACTTGTTATATTGATGACGAATAATTCGCTTTTTATTAATTATTTTTCGTTTTTATTGAACGCTATATGTGTTTTATACTTTATTTATACTTCCTAATCATATTTGCATTATTTTAAATAACTGCATACGCTACACAAGTGGTCGACA
Organism: Hyphantria cunea; assembly: GCA_003709505.1. NCBI lineage: Eukaryota > Metazoa > Arthropoda > Insecta > Lepidoptera > Erebidae > Hyphantria > Hyphantria cunea. The sequence continues at coordinate 4,655,952 of PKRV01001177.1, forward strand.
TTACATTTTCCATACATGTTGTCAGGGTAACATGTAAGGGTGTATGGTAAAAGGTACCCTAAGACGTATTTTACAATAAATTGTATGTATACATATATATGCACAATAATAATATATATGTTACCGGAAATCTTGTCTGCCTCGTTGGTCTAGCAGTTGGCATAGCAACTGCTGATCTTGAGGTCTCGGGTTCCATTCCCGAGTCGGACCAAATATTTGTACGATTTCCAAATATTTGTTTCGGAGATTGGGTGTTTTCTATGTGTAATATGTATGTATGTACAAAAAAAAAGTGGATATGTATTTATATCAGTTGTCTGGTACCCATGGTACAAGCTTTGCTTAGTTTGGGACTAGATGTCGTTGTGTGTGATAAATGTCCAAAAATATTTATTTATTTAAATCTGTATAATCCGTTTTTTTTACAATACCTAGGCAATATATAACAATACCTGAAACGTGTAGGTAATGTGTGAAATATAATTTATTTTATACTTTGCCTAAGTATTTCTGTGTTTAACGCCTAATGCGCAGCCGGTAAAATGCTCTCTACGGGAACAGGTGAAGCAAACCACTCAAACTCATCTAATCCAAATGATTTAACAACAACACAGGGGATCTGGTCTGGTCGCTTTTCTAACCTAAACCTAGATGATTCTATGACGATGATTATATTTCCAAATAGCATAAATTAATTTATTAATGATAGCGCAAACCAAGAGGAGGAGATTATCAATTGAAAAATGACCAATACTCAATATTTATTGCCATTTCACAAAGGGTCGTTACGGGTGGGGAAATTATAAGTATGATATACCGTAGACCCTGTCGGGCACGGCACTAGTTAATTAAAAATAGAGGAAGAGAGCATCGTGTTTAAATTATTAATCCACATAATGGGCTCTTGAATTCTGACCCAATTTTGTTTAGCATGCTATAAATTAAGGGATTTCATTGTTTAAAAGTTGTCGAATAGAACACAGAAATGCCGTTCCCTGTATGAAAATATTATACAGAAATATACAATGAATTTTAAACAGCCTTTGTACACATGCAACAAACATAAACAGTATGGTATATATATATATATGGTATTCTGGTATATTTATATACTGAATAACTTTTACTGTCTTTTTTTATGTTTTTTTGTTATGTTTAGGCCTGCCAAAGTGACTCCAATCTATGCTAGTATATCACCATGCTCATTTTGAATGCAGACCATGCAACTATGCAGAATAGTGACCCACGTTATGGCGGCCCATTAAGACACTTCCGTATCATTGGGAGATCTTGTGTTTCAGTTTTCTATAATTATTCTTGCTAGTCCCCAACCCGCACTTGGCCAGCGTGGGGACGTATGGCCTTAACCCTCTCCTGAGAGGAGACCCGAGCCCAGTGGGACATTATGGGTTGTTGATGATTGATGATACTTATGCTTGGGATTAGTCCTAACCATGTATTGGTTATTACAGTTGCCTACCGGGATAAACTTATAAGTGCTGGACTTTTATAACCCCTGGTTAAGACGGTTCTGTTGTTCCATATCAAAGCTAACGTGTATATTAAAATTAAATTAATATTATTGTCAAGAAATGTTAACTAGAATGTTAAAATTTCTTTGTAATTTCACTTGTCTTGAAGAGATATTCAAGGATCATAAACTACATATCTATCTATACGTGCTACTTAAGATATACTAATCAGTAAAACAAAAGAATTAATATTGATGATAAATGAACACGAAATTGTAATCTACGAAAGTAACGCATTCAATACATTGACATACGTGATACGCATCATGTTTTCAAGCGTTTAATAAATTGTTTAGTATTTATGTCTACAAAAAAATTAGGAGCTGCTCATTTTGCCGGAATCATTTGGTCATAATCTCAGCCACTCAACGAAACAAAAAATAACGAAAAAAAGACTAAAAATTGCTTAACACTAGTTTGAAGCTGATCTTTCATTTATGAGCTATAGGCATAGCCCTCCCATAAATCCTCTTTGAAATAACAAAGATAAAACTTCCTAAAACCGAGACAGAACAATTTAACTTCACTCTACCGCTAAAATTAAACTTCTGGAAAACGTTATGAGTATTCATATTAAGATAAAGTAACTTAAATGGTTCCCAAAAAAATATGTAAAGCATTTAAAATCTACTTCATGAACAACATCAGACTGTTATTGCGTGTAAGTTTTGTACACGGTAATTTCGTAAATTTTAGTTGAGTAAATAGTAAATTTTAGTTCACCGGTTACTGAACGGTAAAGTTATTTATATTTGAAGCTGTTATTATGCACCTCCAAGGATGGTATAATTAAGTGGTGCAGAAAATAGCATATCATATGTATCATGATTTACGCTCAGTGAAGTAGTTCCACTTCTATTCATAATCGTTTCCTCATCTCTGAGGATTGTGACTCCTTAAAAAGCTACTTGTTCTTGTCAACCTGATACAGTCCGTCACCTGATGGAAAGCTGCGCTGACAGGTATATCTAACTGTTAGGAGATCTGATCCGACCATCTCTTGGGCCTCCAACCATTTCAGTTTGACAAGAATAACTAAATCTGCCATTATCAGTGAATTACACAAAAACATGCTATGTATGGGAATTGAACTCATATTGCCCGCCCTGTTTTCAATGGCAAGGTGCCCATTAAATAAAATGAATGGCACGAAATGCCGGTTGACGCGAGACTGGTTTAATGAAAACAGTAATCTTTCAAAATTGAACGTTGAATACACTTACCCTGCCATCTATTTAATGCCATAGTATTTTAGAGTAGATATTATATTCTAGAACACAACATCGATTTAAACATCGAACTAGAATAATGCTGCAGTAATCAGTTCAGATGTTAAGGAAATAACTCCTGCGGAAGAATGAATACAACAAAAATAAAATCTTCAGTATCAATGGTATTACTCCTGAGTTCGCTATTAAATATAGTGCCGAGTATGTCCTTAATGTAACATTTTTGTTCCAGGTGAAATCCTTTCATTACCAGACAAGCATAAATTCGATTCCCGAACCTTCGTGAGGCCGAAAAAACGAAGTCAAAGACCGAGCATACAAAATATCATGGAGGTCGTTTCAAACCCACCGTCAATGTCTCCACATCCATCTCTCAACCCGACGGCCAACAAATATCTGACGTACAATAAATACAATAACCCATTGGGTCCAATAAGTCCAATGCTGAGGTTAAAGACGTTTAACGTTGATACGAATTCGGAGAACAGTACTGCGGTGAAAGAGTATGCCATGAAGAGAAGGAGTTTGGTGCAAGATGATGATCCGCAGGTAAGGACACTCTGGTGCTTCTTTATCTTATCTTTACCGAGTCGCTCGTGAGGTATAAGAATTGTGATTTGGTTTTAAAATTTCAAAGATGAATCTTTGCAAAATTTGTAAAATGAATTGCTTTGTAAAATGAATTTTACGAGGACGGTTCAAATATGATCGAGACAAATGCTCTGACACGTTTATTTACTATAGAAAAGATTTGCAATTTTTCTAGGTAGTTCTCTTCACTAGTTATGCATTTCATCCATATATCCGCAAGGTTTTTGATGTCGGTATCGAAGAATTCCTTAGGCAATTTGGACAGCCATGTGCCCACGAACTCCTCTACCTCGTCGTCGATGTCGAATCTTTGACCTCCGAGGGCTTCTAAGTAACATCAATAAAAATATCTAAAAAAGCTTCCATTGAAACCAAGGTGGAATATTATATTTATTAACTCTCAGGACTCATCGCTAGGAAAGATTTAGGTACTGATTAGCACTCCACATTAAGTAGTAGAGGTCTCAGACAGTGTTTACAATTATTTAGAACAGTTTTTCTTACTGTAATGATTTTTAAACGTTTGATAAAATAGTCAGTTGATAAGAAAAGGTAAGTGATATGTATCTGTTATTAAATTACAACATGCTACAAAAGTCTATCATTAATATAAAATTATAGTAAAACTCTACAGAAGTGTTAGCGGTGACTATAATTTACATGTATACATGTTTTCTATCGTTTGGATAATACCACGGATTATCACTTCATCGTAGCCGACGGTGATGTGGTGGCTCTAACAGACGTAGATAGTCTGTGTGTACAATGAGACTATATAGAGATCGGCACGTAACATAGCCAGATTCTTTAGATGCACAGAAGTCGTTTTTTTAGATCCCTTTGGTTGATAGAAGGGCGCGGGGATTGTAGTAGCACCGTTTCGACCTAGCGATTGGAGCCTCAGTCAAATACACTTCGATTTTGTTTGTTTTGATTTGTTGCTCTAAGTATACTATGCACAAACTTCCCCCACTACGCCGAAATCTAGCCAAATTACATGCCGACGCCTGTACAAGTCCTTAATGACCTTATGATTAAAGGCATTATTTGGTACAGATAGAACTTTTACTTTTACGTGTTTGTTTATTTTACAACGTATTACTGACTCATCATAGTTAAAAAAGCCTTCGAATCGATATTTGGCCCCGAATTATGTCACCGATTTATTTTTGGCCTATAAGGCCCATATCCTATGTTGAGATTATTTGACATTAATTGTTATCTTTTTTTCCGCAATTTTTTATATTTCAAAACAGTGATATACTTTGTTAAAACCGAACACCTGATGTCAATTATAATAATTATATCCCTAGCATAAAACGTTTTGATGCACGTTACGAGGTTAGAAAAGAGTTAAAAAAACTTACAAGGCATTTTACGCAATACATATTTCTAAAGGTATCTACCAAAATATATCAAAATAGCTTCGTCTCCGCTCGCCTGTATATCGGTTATCACGGTCACCAGCAGCCTATATCTTTCCTCAAGAATCAAATAACTACTATTTCATTATAATTGATACAGTGGTTAAGCAGTTACAGAATGATAGGCAGACAGAGTCCTTTTGGAGTTAATATTATTAGTATGAATTTCAATGCATAAGGTAAAATAGGAAGCTTTAAGTATAGACTGCAGCTATTAATATTTACACTCGGTAACTTGATGATTTAGTAACCACTAACTGTAACCATTACGGAAGGCTGTCCATAATGAAGAAAAATGATTTCTGTCAATCTTTCAAAATTTTATATTACAAACAGTACAATGTTTTCGCTAATATTCATATCTACATAGTTGTGCAAAGTATCATCAAACATGCTTCCTTATTTACATGTTATGAAACGTAACGATTCTCTGTCTGTACATTAGTCATACTTAAACAGTTTGCAAGAGCGTTTTAGTAATATTGTAATTTAGTGTGCATGCAAGTCGAATACTTCTTGAGGCCGGTAAGAAAAGCTCGACACTAACAATACTAATGCAGGATTTACTGCGAATTTAATGGTGAACGAATTATCATCATTGGTAAATTATAACAAAAACCAAATCGTTTAGACTAGTCTAAACAAAACATATAAGCAATAAATCCAAGAAGAGCTTTCTCGTTATCAGATCAACTTAAAAGATGCCAGATTGTAATATTGCGATAAGTACGGTCTGATGTAGCTTTCCATACAAATTAGGTTAAAATCTACTTCTGAGATTTGTAAATGCATATGCTATCATAAAAGTTGTAAATAAAATGTTAGAATTTACCTATTGCGATGATATGTTTATAACAAATAAACAAAAATTGTAACAAAAGAAACCGACTTCAAGATCTGGACCAAGTTGAAATGGATCACACGGAAAGCGCCAACTTTCAAATAATCATTAAAATCGGTTCACCCAATCGAAAAGTTCTGGGGTAAGAAACATAAAAAAAGTCAAATTGAAAACCTACAGACAATTGATCGTGGGAGAGCCACGCTTCGGCGTGCATGGGCTGGCTCGACCGGAGTGATACCACGGCCTCACAGGAAACCGGTGTGAAACAGCACCTGCGACTTCGTGAGGATACCGGAGACCCATAATCCAACCCTTCCCCTCATCCCCCTCCCCATCTCCCATGGCTGATAACGCACTTGTGACGGCTCTGGTGTTACGGGTGTCCATGGGCGGCGGTAATCGCTTACCATCAGGCGAAACGTCTGCTCGTTTGCCCCCTATTCCATAAAAAAAACTTAACTTTGAAGTCCGTCAAAATATGAATATCATTGAAAAAATAAAAAAGATTAAATTAAATGTCGATTGGTTGTGTAAATGTGAAATTTTCGTATGTTTCAATACTATTTTGCATAATGGCATTAGTACTAAAAAGTAAACCATTAGTATTAATTTGGACACCCAATAACTGACTGATTTTTACCTTAATCTGAATGGAATAGCTAAATTTGCAAGTTACTTTAGATACTTAATGATATGCTATTTGTTTCATCCACATGTACATATATATTATATAAATTTTTAAATTTTTGAAACACCGTTACCTATCCGTGTTACGGTTGTCTGGAAGAAATCGCCGAGAGCGATAAGACCGCCATTTGTTATACATATTGTGTGATTGTTCCTGTTGTACCATTTCGTACTGTGTATATACAATAAAGATAAATAAATAAATAAAATATATATAAAATATGGACGAACATACATCTAATACCTTTATACTATCAGTTCTCGCTCGAACGATTTTCATAAAATATAATATGCAGGGGTTTTCTCGTAGGATTCATTTTTAGAAAGTTTATCAAAACAGAAATCGGTATTTTTGTTTTGGTAGTCACGAAGCTAGGCTATTTAAGTAGTACGTATCAAGAGAGCTATTTTATTGGTAGGTGAATTAGTGTAAGTGAATTCTATTGCTTCATATAAACTATCCGATATTGATTACCTACTGATCATTATGTGTCGGTTTATTTATACAATGAAATTTAGTTTAAATATTGTATTTAATTTATAAATAAAATACTAAATAATCTAAAACATCTTCATTATCGTAGCGTCGCGTCGGCAACTATGTGTTAATCTGCATTATTCGCCAACGGGTAACCTACTCTGGCCGTGACACTGAACTTGCATAATAAATGAGATTCACGGTTGCTTGTAAATCAACATAGTGTCTACACTGTTATGTCATATAATATTCTGGAACTCATTGCCACAGTCTCATCACTTCTTTTTAACTTTTTGCTTTCGAGTACTTAATGAATAAAAGTCTGAGCATTCCCTGTTTAAAAATGACAATTCTGGGACAAAACTCCTGATCAGATTTGAAAATTCTTCACAATGTGTTTGAATTTGGCCTGACGGCCAAATTCCACACAGTGTCCAGTCTCAAGGGAGATCAAGAGATAGAACACAGTGTGTGCTCAAAACGAGTGCACTCTCTGATCCCCCACTCTCAGAATCCGATGGGACAGCTATCCGACATGACCGGGAATAAATCTGGCGCAGCCGACGGCTTTACGTACTCCCTGAGGCACTGGAGCAATGACCCAAAACTCGGGATTGTTATTAAGAATTTCTATAAACAGAAAAACTCTGACCCGGAAATCAAAACTGGTACCTCTTGGTCGGCAATCGTATACGCTAACCGCTAGACCATCGGGCAGTGGAGATTAATATACAAAACTTCTGTCTATAATTTCTATTCTAGATAAACTATGGTAATTCCCTATTCGTTGACAGATAAAATAAATAGATATCATAACGTAACATAACTGCGAATTTCAATCACATCTAGTGTCACTAGGTGACAGAGAGATGATAAATATTTTATCGATTTAATATCTGAAAATTGGCTGCATGTGCTCTAAATTTAGACACGGAACTGAGCACGAATAATTCTTCCACAACCAAAGTTGGCTATTGAAAGTAATAGCTACCTTTTAACATTTTAAAAAGCAGTGAATCGAATCTCGTTTAGGGCGTCACCCACCTACTAAATAGCGTTTTTATTAATAGCGAACTCAAAATATTTTCCCCGCCATAGATTTAACGTGCAATAGACCAGTGCTATCCTGAACCTGTAAAAGCAGGATTCCTATCGTGACAAGTATTATGCAAGCATTTGCAAAGTATGGATTTAACTAAAAATTTATTTCTCAATGAGATCATCAAAGTAATTTTAAGTTCTAACATGTTTAAACAAAGAAGCAACAGAAAACTCTAGTGTTATAATATATGCATACTTCCATACTTCAAAATAGTTATATATATATTTTTACATGTGTATGTGGCACAGATACCCATTAAAACCCTGACGGAGCCAACAGAAGAAACGCTAAAATCTCTATGAAATATAATTAGTACTTTTTGAATTTCATTTCTAACTATTCGAGTTTCATAATCGAATTAATTTTATGTAGTCGATTGTTCTAGCAAATTTATCCGCTTCACGGTTCATAAATCGTTCATCAACATGGCCACCCTTCATGAATGATTCAACGATAAAATGCGCGTCTGTTTTCATGCTTTTTGTTTCTAAGAATTTCTTGTCGTAATCGAAAAACTTAATTCGTTACACATTAACAAATTTGGAGAAAGTGCGTATCTATGATTTCAATATGGTAATAATTTATGAATCTATTCCTGTTTTGGGTCCTTTCACTTTCACAAATAACCCTGAAATGAGACCCATTCCACAGATCTACAGAACGTTGAACTGCCAGACAAACCTCAACATAGATGCTATCTCAAAGATACTAATATCCAAAAGACAATACCAAGAAGACACGAATGAAATAATGTAAACTAAATTAAATTACTAGATTTCTCGACTTTTATCATTTTTATGTCAATGCAGCTGACTAGTTACAGCATCTTAGAAAATAATAGCGTCAGGCACGTATACCACTAGATTTCTTTTGTTGTAACATGAAACGATTACATTGAGTCACTACTGTGTACGGGTCACACAGCTGCACAAATAAGGCATGTTATGGAATTATACGTGATAAAAAACTTAATTACATAGGTAATGAAATAAAAGAACTACCTAGTAAACGCTTATTATTTATAAATTCAAATTATTTAAATCTACTTAGGACCGAGAATTGACTAAACAGGACAACGGCACTGCAAAACCCAACCGTCAGCATATTTAATTAGACCAAAACCTCCTTTTTAAGGAGAGACCAAAGTCCTCCAGAATTGACCTATTAAAGGCTCTTGATGTATTATAAAATCTATTTGAATCGATACAAAATCCAGCAATTTTTATTTCAAATGGGCCTTCTTAAGCACTTTCAAAACGTTATACTAATTAATCTATTTGCGCGGTTTCAATATGTCATTTCTGTTAAGAACCGGCAAGAAAGTCCATTCCTGTTATTTTGTATTATTTAAATTCAAACAACCAATACTTATTCTCATTAAAACAATTGTTTATGGGTAATAATTACCAACAAAAAAACCACTCGGTAACAGTACAACACTTAAAATAAAGACAATTATTATAAGCAAACCATTTTAAGTACAAGTAAAAACTTTAATTACCCGTAATGAAATAAAACACTACACACTAAATAATACACAAACAACATTAATTTAAAATATAATGGGAAATAAACAGTACATTTAAAAGAAAAAGAAACCTTAATAACATTGCCTTTGTTGAATTTGTTCAATAAATTGTTATTATTCGGTTGTTGTGAGAAAATGTGAATGTGAATAAATGTTTACTCCAAACTAACATCCGCACATTGTAGCAATCGCTGTACAAGTAATAATCGTATAGTCTTTGTTTATCTTCAGGGTTATGCTGTTCACATAAGGCAATAAAATGTTTACTAAGATGTCCTTACTAAGAATTGCAATCTCAAAAAGTAACACTTATTAGCTACGGAGCTTGTCGTCCATACTTGAGTCTCATTGAATCTCATTTCAACGTTTTTTAAGCATTAAATTTCGAAAAATCAAGATGTTCATATACTTGAATTTTCAATTAGTCTAAATTGCTAATGTTACCCATTTGAAGCTAGGTAATTAAAAAAGTAATGAAAAATTTACATAGAAGCGTCAAAAAATTAATCTCCACTCAAGAACCCGTTTACCCAAACGACGGATGATGGTTAAGTCAAGCCGCATAACTATATTATATGGATTTGTATGACTATGGCTATAGTAGGACTACTAAAGTTTGTAAAGTTGTATGAAAACCCAACCATGTGAATCTGTAAATCCTTATACTTTACGAAAGGTCAACTCGCCACAGGCTTTCATTTAATATTAAGGTCAATACAGGTCTTAGGTAGGTACCCATTGAGATTTACCAAGAATTACACAACATCAGTGCACGTCTCGACAGTTTTCCCATGAAACCGTCTTGTTCATTCAATCAATGTGTTTTGTTGGTCTTCGAAAAACTAAAGGAATTTCTCTTATACTAATGAAGAAATTTTAAATGAGTTGACATATTCATGTTATAATATTAACGGCAATTACACCTACACAGAACCCATGAAAAGGCATTCGTTAAATATTTCATAAAAGAAGTTCTCGTATGTTTGACACCTAATAGCTATGTTCTAACCATACAGAGTCCTTATATAAATCTGCTGAGAAAGTTTCACTCATCAAGTAACATGTTAATAGATTATTACCGAAAATCTACTTGTAGTACCTGAATAAATAAATAAATATTTCAGACATCTAACACCTAACACCATCTAGTCCCAAGCTAAGCAAAGCTTGTGTTTGTATACTAAACAACTGATATACGTATACTGTTATTCGTAAATACATACCTATTATAAATAGAAAATACCCGAACTCCGAAACAAATGTTTGAATCGAACTCTAGACCTCAAGCACAGCAGTCGCATACACTACCACTGCGCCACCGAAGCTTTGCTCAGTATTTCTTTTTTGGTAAATTTTCTAAATATTAATTCTAGTTAGATCGATTTAACGCCCCCCCGTAACCCACTGGATACATAATTTCATGAAAATCGTTATAGTCGTTTCCGAGATTCAGATTATGTATATATATTAATTGCTCGTTTAAAGGTATTGGATAAGATGAAACGGAACACTTGTCTGCCGACAACGTCTTCAATTATACAGGTTTAAACAGTTTTCAGATCTTGCTCAAACTACATTCTTAACTGTTAATAGTAAACTAATCTCGATCGTTTCTTTCTTATCCTTAATGACATGTACACGGTATGGTAAAAATTAACTCGGTGCGGACAGAATCTATTGAGAAAAAAAGGATAGCAAGCTGAATGTCCTTTAATTTTTACTTGTTAGATTGCTGCAGTATCCATATTTTAATTCCACGCCCATAATTTCAATTTTTTGTCCACGTTCCACACAACATTTATGGAAGACTAATAAATAATGTAATGAAACTACCTGTTTTAGGTATACAATTTGCGTTAGTAGGCGAGATATATAGATAGGCGTTCCGCTTAAGTTCACTAGTCCATTTATTTATAGAAAACCAGTCTCCCGTGCAATCTGACTCGGTAGATAGAACTGCATACATGTTGACATAATAATCTAATCTCTGTGGTCCTTCATACTCCTATATTCAAGACATAAACAGTTTCAAAAAACATCATTGACTTTTAGTCCATTTCAATAATTTTTGGTTAGTAAATAGTACAAGTGATGTCTCCACATAGCTAAAATAAACAGTCGTATTAAAGGATTTGACAAATTATAATTACTATTGCCTTTAAGCTTGTATTTGAATCCTACTCATCAAATTTAAAGAATACACATAATAAGTGGTATTTTACAAGTCTGTTAAAACTACAGTTTTGATATTTATTGGGTAAAGACTAATCTACTTCCACTCAACAGTCAGCGTCTTTAAAAGCGGGACTATCTACTATATTTAGATAGTATTTCAAATGTTCACGTAGGAATACTAGGAAGAACTAGTAAGAATAAAATAAGTGCATTCTCGTGACGTAATACCATGACGTGTGTATCGTGTTACGAAAATATCTTCATAGCGGAAAGTATATTACGTAATCAAGTGAGAACGGATACCGGATCGACACTTTCAGCTCCTATTATTATGACTATTACTAGTAGTTCTCGCGTGCATGTCAAGGTTTTTTTTGCTATACATCGTAATACTCCTTACTCATATATTAGGTGTTATAAAAACTGTTACTTTTCTGCTACCTTTGAAGTCAAATAGCACCAATTACCAAATTGCTCACTTGTTCTTGTTCAATCTATATTTAAAAATATACTCTTACATATATAAAATTCCCACTGCTTAATATGTTTTAGAAATGCGAATGTAATTCAATGTCTTGTACATTTTCACGACTAAACCGCTGAAATAATTTTAAAAAGATTTGGCATCTAGATACTTATTTTGATTCTTGAAGAAGGACATGACTGTTTTTTACCGCATTATGATGTAAATCTGAGAATAAAACAATAATAATTATTATTTATTGTAACAAAGTATGGATACAATTCATGTGCAAGCCGTGTTTCCCAAACCAGCGTAAAAAATAAAAATGATACAATAAACGTTTACAAGTGGAAAGTGGATGTGCTTGTGCTTAATGCAATGTTTAAAAAAATAATGTTAACAGACAACTAGATGCTTAGATCTTTTTTAGAATAGTTAAAATTGTGAATTACTTGTAAACAAAGCAGGGTAAAACATCAATGGGATATCATACCGTCATAAAGCTCCGACTTTCTTTACTCATAGACATGACCTTACGGAACAATTGTATTGAAACAAGGAAAACCCCGCGTCTCGGTCAACGGAGTCAATGTAGGATGCCCACAGGCTAGGTGGAATAACATTTAGCCCAAGATAGCTGGCAGGAGCTGGATGCTGAAAGTGACGTTTAATGCGTGAAGTGTATAACTTCTACGATAGGCTGATGATGAAGTAAAGTCTGTCCTGAAATGATAACGTCATTTTTAATATATTTTTGTTATTATTTTCCAGTTGGAAGATATGGATGTAACGTTGGCTTCGGGACGCTCGTCAATGGACCATACGCCCTCAAAGCCGATCAACATCGACCTCTCACAGCCCGCACACAACCTACACAATACGTTCAACAAGTAAGTTATTCTAACCTGTTACGTAGATAGATTGTATTCGTATAACAAACATGCCTTGATTGTGTACTTGTTATATACGAGAATGACTAAATGTATTTGTATGAACATACGGAGACTAATAAGAATGAAATGACGAATCGATATACTAAAACTACATTAATCTCAAACAAGCATGGTAACTAATAAACGTACAATGACGTTATGTTTGACTAGTAGAATATATTGTTTTTAAATGGTACTTCTCCGCAGTTTAGACAAAAGAACATCAATTTTTTTTCTTATTTGTAAGCTAAATGAAAAAAGTCGGTAGAGAAATGCTCCGTTTTCTCAAGTTTCTAACTTGAAACGTTAATATTTTTGTTTTTTTTAATCTATGATACAAAAATTCATAAATATTTATTCTTCAATGAAACTTTTGTTTTATAGACTGTTTCAATTCTTCAAGGGCTAATTTTTTTTCAAACTTTCAAAGTAAATAATAATTAAATTAGTTTTCTAACTGCAAAATTTTATAAACTTTGAGTAGTCTGTAGGGAAAATGCACTTTACAACGGGACATAGAATGAGATTTTCAATGACTCGATCCCTCTTTAACAAAATTCTTTACGTAAATGTATTATCATTTTACTTAGAAAGACCATTTTACTTATGATGTCTATCTCATACTACTATTTTTACATAGTATAAAATGAAGTCGCCTCCGCTGTCTGTTCGCTTAGATCTATTAAACTACTCAACGGATTTTAGCGTAGCTTTAATCAATGATAGAGTGATTCAAGACGAAGGTTTATATGTATAGTACAATCATATTATAGTTAGGAAATACGAGAATTTCAAAGCCTGCCGTGCGAAACCGGGCCGTGTAATATTAAACGTTTAAAATAATGATAATGGAGATTCATGAAGGCTAAATCTGAATAATTTTAATGAATGCGACCCAGTCGTTAAGTGACTAACTGTATCGGACATTTGTAGATGTATGTTAAGTAACTACGTTTTTGTTTAATGTAATTGTCCTTGCGAAAGATTGTATCCCAATGCCGATTACAAAATTTTTATTACCTCTTTACACAAAGAAAACGAGAAAGAACCTAGTTAATGTAGATTTCTTCTCTCGTCTGACGTTTGTTAAAATAAATAGCTAGCTCTTCGTAAGATGTTACTGTTTTTAGTTACGACTTCCATATAGGAACTTCTTTCGTCTTAGTCGGTTAGTTTAGTCTTAAGGTTTTTTGGTTTATGATGTATTAAATATACCTCATTATGGACATTAGACATTGACCGGCCTTATTCATAAATGTTATTTAACTTCGGTTTTGTGTTATTTTAGATTTTAAGACAGTTACAGTTACAGAGCAGTTGCTTAAAGTTAAATAATGATTAGCAATAAGAACTCAAGAGTGTCAGCGCCTGTAGTTAAATTTTCTACTTCTCACTATTATTATAATGAATTGTATATTCAAAAATAATCCTATAAATAAAACGCGTTTTGTTTAATTTTGTTCTGGTTTTGTACATTTGTATTCTGTTTCGATGCATAGTCTACTTAGAATTTATTATTTAGAGTTATGCCGTTTTTTGATGTACTGTAATAGAATGTTTCATCTCGCACCTATATTACGTAATTGACCTAATATCATAATTAATCTCGTTGCAAAATAATTTGTTTTACATATTGTTAGAGAATATAATCTTTAATCAAACAAATTTGCGATCAAACTTTTTACACAAATTTGATAATTAATGCGAAAGAACAGCCTGCGCCTGGCGTACTACTTTGTGGAAGACGCTACTTTCCTGCAGCCTGGAAGGGCCCTGATGTCCTTTTCTACTTTAGACTTAGTATACCACACTCGTCGGGAGGAGGGGGGCGGGGGGTATAATAGGCCAAAACCTCCTTTCTCAAGAGAAGTCTACGTCCCAGCAGTGAACTGTTAGAGTGTTGATGATGATGATGGTGCTACAGTATTTTGGATTGATTCGATTTCGGCATACCGCTCCAAAGAGGGGAAGAGTCCAAAGGGTTTTCGAACACAATAAAATATGTCATTAAACTGTACAAGGAACCTATTACTATAGTGTAAATTGAGATATGATATTATATTATTATTTTTTTAAATTTGGTATACCCTATGTCAATACGAATTTATTGACACCACTCACATAAAAATACGACAAACGTTTAGGCTCTACGGCGAGTCAAAGAAATATACACACATATATACACTCGAAAAATATAACCCTCATTCTTTCGCTGTCGGGTAAAAAGACAATAAGTTTTACGCACGAAAGCATTAATTGTATTATAGAAACAAAACAGAAGCTTAAAGCCTATTTAATTAGATTGCATGACTTAGCATTGCCATTGTTATTACATATAACAGATAGAGAAAGTGGTAAAAGTCGTTTGTTTGTCTTGAAAGAATACCTTTGATTATAACTCATAGCAATTGTCATTACTTTTACTTTTATTAGTAAAATTAAATAGAGACTTAACAATGTGATCAACTATTTAAAATTGACCTAGACACTATGTTATTATTTCACTAAAATGTATGCAATATAACACCGGTTTTGTTTTCGAAAGAAATACATACGCAACTTTTTTATTCTGCGCGAATTAAATAAATGATATTGTTGATCTGCTAAAAATAGTGTTAATAGATATATTCTTTGATCTTAGAGCATTACAAACAGATTTCTAAATATGAATGCAGCCTTTAATGAGGCGTCAAGAGTTGTGAAAAATAGATTTTTTGAAATGATCTCAGTTAAGTAAAATACTCTTTCTTCAAGACGACGTCTTAAGAAGAATAACACATTTTTTCCGAGATAAACGGTAAAGGAAGTTTATATTATCATTCTGGACGAGACCTTCGTATATTTCTAGTTGTATTTGAAGTTTTAATCGCACCTTAAAAGACAAAGCCTACATTTATCATCTTTTGGTAACTAATATTGATATTAACTGTGTTGTGTATCTAAAACTAACAAAACTACTACCTAACAAATTATTAGCCAGGTACGGTGACAGAGAACATTACATATTTATGCCAAGAGTAAAACCAGTTTTTTTCCACGCATCTTAGTGCCTTAGATTCGGAGTAGTGTTATTATGTCAATGGAATCTTAACCTATGGCATCCTGGTCATGGAACACAAGATATAGAAATCAGGAATTAATTAAAATACCATCTGTTATAAGATTCTTGGAATATGAACATAAAACAATGGCCCACACATATCAAACAAGCCACATTTCTGTCATCGGAACTATTCGGTATTGATATGATTATAAATTTTGCCTAAGGTTGAAAACCCTAGATAATTGCCGACTAATACTTTGGTATTGTGAGTATTTATAACATTTACATTTGCTTGTGTACTAACTTGGATAAAAATAACACTCGTAACATGCTTTTCTATATATGTATGTATATTCCATAAATCATGGAACTTGATTAATTATAGACATTTGCTTGATAAATCTTTTCAATATTATGTTATCATTTTGTTTAAAATACACATATAAAGTTTTGACCCTTTATTCATAAAGATTATATAAGTTTAAGTAACGGTTCTGTGTTATTTTCAACTTTAAACTTACGGCCTTAGAAGATAAGACAGAACGGTTAGTTGTCGGTGGTGATTCCTTAACAGTTAGTGTCAGTTCCCATAAATGCATTAAAAATCAAGTATATTAATAATATATAACATTTCAAATGCGACACTCTTACCTATTTGCATGTAATGTTTACCCAGGTGGATAACAGGTGCTTACCTCAATGTGGCGCATGCGCAAAGGAGGTTTCACAGTGTTACGTCACCGCAGAACATGGCGCTGCACTGTTTTAGGTTAAATATAAGCTTATTTTACGTTGCAGCGTCTATTATGTTTTTATATCGCTTCTAGCCCATAATATATGGAATTGGTTATGGATGGCTTTTTGTCGCTTTTTATATATTAGCATGTTACTGACTGAAGCAGAAATAAGAACTGCAGATATAAAAACTCATGTTTTCAAGCGGTTACTGATTTCAAGGTTCAAATCAATTTCAAAATGATTTTCGAAATCAATATAGAAGTAAAAAAATATCTAAAACGATTTAATGCGTCTTTTGTACTTACAGTATTTAAATACTTATTTATTGTGTCTAATTTAATTTTTATATTGAGCTGGTAAAATCGAGGTTGTCTCACATTTTTTTTTCTTTTTGCAATTTTTCAGCTTCGAGAAGGCCACAAGTAAATAGTTTGCTTTTATTAACAAACTAAAAGTCAACGGATTACCAATGATATCATTTATACGTACTCTGGGTGTAAGATTTACTTTAAACTAAGTTATTCTCCAAAACGGCAGGCTGACAAGACCATGAGTTTATATTTACTGCAGATTTGACTTACCATATGACATGACGCTAAAATAAGTTTTTTAAAATACATTTTTGAAGCATAAACACAATATTTCTGATCCACAGGGGTTTATCAAACATTATACAAGAGCGCAGCAGCATCAACATGTACCAAAGTGGTGAGTCCCTGATGCGGATGTCGCCTCCAAGCCTCGTCTCATCATTACTCATGGAGAGTTCAGGCACATTTAACACTGAGTCTGTGGACGGCAGAAAATCTTTTCCTCATAGGGAGTCGGGTAATTGACAACGCACTATTGTCCTCTATTGGTCATAACAACTTTCTTAAAAATATCAATAAATAATTACGTACATTATTCATAAGTTATGATTAACGCCGATTAATTATTTACAGGGCCACCAATGTCAGGTAGAGAAAGTATTGATCCAATGATGACTAGCATGACATTAAGTATTCTTGACGAAAAGGACATGAGTACAAGCTTTCTCTCTCAGACCACGTATCCTGACAATGACAGCCTCATCGACTCTCTACCTCCCAGTTTAGTCAGCTCAGTGAATTCATCCTATGTCATCTCAAACAGCGCCACATCCAAAGTAAAAGACAGTCCAGATTCCAATATATTCAGTTCAGCCACTTTTACTAATTTGGAACAATCACAACAAAGACTCCTTACAGGTAGACCAAGACACAACCTCTACAATAGTTTTACTAAACGCGAACCTGGTATTAAAAACTCTGAAAGTTACACCAAAGCTCGCGAAGAAGCTTGCCAAATTGACACTGGAAAAGTTCTAAACGAAAACTGTGATAACAAGGAATCGCCTAAATACACCCCTAAACAAAACCCTGACATGGGTGAAACAATAACTTACTATTCTAATAATAGGTTCATAAAAGCCAATGACGCTGAGAAAGAAAACTTTGAACGTGACGATGCATTCTATAAAGATATGGGCCTTCAGAAACCAGAAGAATTGGCCAGAAACAGTCTTAACGTTACTTTAGGAAAGCAGGAATTAAACGAGATAATTCAAGCGCGCCAAAAACTTTCGCTAGCCAGAAAAGGTCTTCCTAGCGAACCGGAAAAGCCATTGCCAAACCAAACGGACACATCGCCAATAAAAACTATCCAGTTACCTAATCAGACCATTACAGTACCTCGGCAAAGTATAGAGAACGCTTCGGAATTACTTTCAAGACGAAGAGCAATGAACGCTAATACCAACGGGTTCGATAAACAAGAAGAGCCTATCAGAGAACCTCCAAAAAGGAATGCTACGTTCAAAAAGCTATCCCCCAGGGCGAACGCTATGGATACTACTGTTGTATACGTTAAGACAGAGGACAATAATATCATAGATATAAATTCTGCTACGTTGAATCTTATTGACGGTAGTGAGAGGACATCAACACAAGATCTAAGGGTATGTTATTATAGTAAATGTAAATTCGACCGTATTGCGTACTGCGTAAGATTATAATTAAATTTGCGGTACTTCACTATAGTTAGGTTTATTATTGTTGGAGATCAGACCACTTATATTTTACTTTTGTTAAATAAACGAATCACAGCGTGTTGCAATTAAAACTCACGTATTTTTGCCAATCGATTGTGTGCGGTCGACGAGTTATGTGTTTCGAGGATCTTATTTTTGGACACCAGAAGCAAAAAGAGGGGTGTTATAAGGTTGTTGTCGATGTCTGTCTCTCTCTGTGTGTGTCTGTCTATACAATCATAGCTCTCAAACGAATGTGTTTTTTTTTTTTTATTTGCAAGCCAGTTTTTTTGCTGTGGCTCTTCGCTATGTGTGGTTAATATGAGTCCAGCAGTAGTATCAGCTCTTTTCCAAAAATATGTAAGGCATTTTTGGCGTATGATTACTCAATTAAGTGCTTGCGCAGGGGTTTTTTTTAATACTATCTTATTTTTTAAATTAGTAGTAGTCTAACATTTCCCGTAACGTTGTCACTTCAAGTAGTGTGAAAAGAAATACAGTAATTTCTAGCAACTATTTCGTACTCACTAAATATAACAAATTTGCCAAGTGCAGTTTAAGTTTTTAACACCTCTTTTACTAAAACCGAATCGACTTTCTACATTAATAGAATCAATACGAGATGATTAATAGTTTTAGATAATTTATCACATAGCAACGTTATAAGTTATCAAATATTAAGTTAGTCATGTTTTTAAAATATTTCAGGAATGGACTTCTCAAGATCGAGCTATGGTGGTGTCGGGCGAGAGCACAGACACGAGCACCTTTAGTTCTTCGAGTCCGCCGGACAGCGTGCCGGACACAATACCAATACACAATCCACGTAAGTATATTTTATCGGCGTTATCGCTTCAAATTCATTAACGGGTCCGCGCTTTTGGTCTGTGGTAAGACGAATGTGGGAAAAAATTAATGAACTTACGAACAGGCGGCACTGCACTGATATTCAGGGTCTGTTTTATCTGTGTTAAAGAAAAAAAAAGTATATTTGTAAGTCCTAGATAAGGTACATCACAAAAAACTTTTATACTTGTGGTAACAAGTAACAGGTTAACATGTTTGAATACGTTCATAATGATCGGTCTGTTTGTATAACTATACGATTTGATTTTTTCAATTAATAATATTTCGGGCATCTAACACAACGCCATCTAGCCCCAAACTAAGCAGAGCTAATAAACGTAAAAAATATATTAAATATGTCTCGTATGTATTTTGAAGTTATTTTGAAAGCATTGACAGCGGCTAAGTCTGACATGCAAGAATTAGTGTGAAATTTTGGTGCTCATCGCAGTCATAAAGTTTTTTTCACTTTCTTACCCCGCATTTTTGTGGTCATCATATCCACAACGCAACCCCATGTTCTATTATAGATTTACAACCGCTTTCAATAACCTATCTCCAGATTTACCTAGAGATAGGTTATTGAAAGCGGTGTGAATTTACCTTAAAGAAAGTATTTAATTTATTCTTTCTTTAGACAACTGAAGTTCAATAAAAAATAGTTAGGTTAGGTGGTTATAAACGGTCTCTTATAAAACAAAGACCCATCACTTTTTGCAGGCTCACAGATAGCATCAACACCGCTAATGACACTACGGAAAGGGTCCAAGAACGAATTGCTAGATTTACACAACACAATATCGCCCATATACGACACTCTGGACGATAAATCATACGCTATTTCTAAAGTCCCATCCGCTAACACAACGGTTATGGAACGCACTTTCGATATGCACAATACTACAATCATAAGTAGCGTACCCACGGCGAAGAAGAGTTTAGTCAAAAGGGATATTTTGGCGGGGAAGACTAACACTGAGAAGAAAATACAGCCACCCACTAGTGGTTTGAAGTCACCAGTGTGTAACAAAACACCTTCGACAGCTACAGGTAACGGTAACATGAATATACTTACCATCGCATAGCTTACCATCAGGCGATACATCTGCTCGTTTACCCACTATTCCATAAAAAAAAACTATTGAAGAAGAAAATTCATATAACAGCTTTACACTACCTATGCTTTCTGTTTAACGAGTTCATAAATAAGTCGTTAACGTTTGGTGTGAAATAGTCTGACACTATTTTATTCATGAGTCAATCATTTAAGGCGCTCATAGCCCAGTTGCACTCGGTGATTAGAAACAATCATCGAGGGTCAGCAACGATGGCGCGGTCAGTACCTGGATGGGTGACCGCTGGTGGCATGTTACCATGAGCGTCTCCGTGATTCGGAGGTCACGTTAAGCAGTCGGTCCCGGTTGTTATCATACAATAACAGTCGTGAAGCTTAGTTGGAGGCCTTCGGGCGGCTTAAAAACATCCAACGGCAAGATTTACGTAGCCACAACGTATTCTTGCCAGTCCCCAACCCGCACTTGGCCAGCGTGGGGACGTATGGCCTTAACCCTCTCCTGAGAGGAGACCCGAGCCCAGCAGTGGGACATTATGGGTTGTTGTTTGTTTTGTTTCAATCATTTAATTTATTTTTAAGAGACATATTACTGCAAAACTTTGTTTTATAAAAAAAAATTACCACCCACACTAACTGACGTGACATTCTCCAATCAAACGCTCCATGACGCGGTATAAGATTCGTCATACAATATTGTAGTTAAAAAATGTATGAAAACAAAAAAAGAAAAACTAAACCAATTTTTGTTTCTTCAATTGTTTTCTGAGTAGCTTGGATTGTTTTATAACTAATAATAAAATCAATAGATCTGTGCTAGTTGGACACGAAATCACACCACTATTTGGGGCTACCTATGATCATACCATCGTAAAGATACAGGTGCTAACTTCATATCACATTATTTTTATTTTCGCATCTTTTTGTTGTTTTTAGTATCATACGGTCATATGATTCCTCCAATGGCTGTACCCAGAAAAACAGGTTTGCCGACATCAAAACTGAGACAGTACAGTTCGCATAGAGAACTTAACAGAATACCTCCCGGTGAGTATTTCTCATTGTTTGGTTTACTCGTATTTGTTTCACTCACTCATTAGATTTAAGTAGAATTGTTTAATTTTAATGCTTGTTCAATCATTATCATATCATTATATTCATTACTTATATTTGACATATGATTGTATATTTAGAGTGAGAAATATTTATTCCACTCACCCCAGACTTCGTCATTTTAGGAAAGATGATATTTTTAGGAGCTATAGTCTATATATATATATATATATATATATATATATATATATATATATATAGGAACTAATTGTAAACACATGCCTTCCGTGAGACAGAGTAGTCAATTTAGCAGGTCCATAAATAAATTAAAGATGGACGTCATATATGATATATATTTAGTACTTAAAGAGAGCAAATATGAAACACTTAATTTAGACAACAGACATAGAATAGTACACTATAGATTGCCACAGAAACAGTACCATATCTCGATATCACACATTTTTTTTTTATTGTGACTATATATACATATACTGATATTGTTATTTATGATTACAGCTCAGCCGATACCAGGAGTGGCAGTTGCGTCTCGGGGTCTAGCGCTGGGCGGACGGACCATGGTTAGGCGCGGAGTGTACGCGTCCAACCCTGCGCTGTCCCCCACTTCTAGCACGTGTGCACCCCCACCCGTTATCGTTACTGACTCATATACCATTGCCAATTACCAGGTATGGAGGGTTGATCTATATTTAACTACAGTATATAATAATTAATTAATTAATATTTGGTTTTAAAACTATTTCATAAACTAGTATTTGACCATCGTCTCAGCCAAAAGATGTCTTTTGCTTGGTATAGACCCCCTCAACAGCCTCTCTCCAAGGCGTTCCACGATAACTAGTTCTATGCTGCTAAAATTATAACAGTACATAGACATGACGACAGTAACCAAGAACCACTAAAATTATGTATTTATCTGATGAAATGGGGTTCATAGCGTATAAAAATCGTATTTAATTTCTTATAAAGAGCGAAATTAATAGTTAATTAACGAAAATAAAACTACAAAATATAGTAATCCGCCGTGTTAAATTGAACACCAATCCTAAGCGAGTTACGTCACGTTTCTGTTAATAACATTTTGATTGGATATAATCGATTATCTCTTTAATGTTTTTAAGTACCAAAATTGACACTGACAAATGGTGACGTCACGTCAGCGACGTGACTTCGCAAACAGTCGCCATGACACCACCGAGCGTGTTGGCGTGAAATGTAAACTTAAAATTTAAATGGCATTTTTCCGCAAATAAAACTTTACTTTTTGTACAAATATTGTAATTTTTGACAATAGGAGATACTTCTAAACATCATAAAATAGTTTTTCATCGATTCCATCATTCCTATTTTGAGGTAACCGATTCGGTTACAGTGAAATATAAACACCATATAATATGGTTTGTCACAGAAAGCAGAGGACAAGAATTCGAAGGCTGGCGGGGTGCCGGCCCCTCCTGTGCTGGTCCGCCAGGGTACGGAGACATTGCGCCGGGAACGACCGCACTCGCAGCTCGTCGCGCCCAGAGATGTGAGCATACACGCTATTTATATTTCATAATCCATATTATTAATCGTCATTAAAATTTCTTTCTATAGCAGATGAAAATTGTGTTTGTAACAATAGTGTGTTACTTTGTAATAGCTTGTAAGAGACCTCGAACTACTACTACTTTAGTCGAATATAACCTACCGTCCGCAAAATCATACGTATATTTATAATATGTCCTTCCCTTTTTAATTAGTAATTACCTTTCAAAATACTTACTCCTATTTTTGCTATGTGACAGCCATTGGCAACTGTTTTTGAATTGGGACTATATTTATAGTTGTCAAAATGTGTGTGTTTAATAGATCTCTACCTACTCTACTACTACTACCTACTCTCTTGGGTATATAGATGAGTACTGATATAAAATTAGTTTGAATGTGTTGACTCACTGTTTTTTATGTACTATGTTACATTGAACAAACTAAACAAACAAATCTTATTTATTATTATATACTATCTATGTACTATGTTACATTGAACTAACTAAACAAACAAATCTTACTTTGATATCAATTCCATGCGTGTGTTTAACGATTTAGGGTTAAATTAATATCCAGTCCAATCTGAAATCTTTAGATTCCTGTAAAGTTTGTTGAATAAGATTCAACGGATAACTTATTGTTGTACGATTTGTAGTACACGCTGTTGAATTTTTGTTAAACTATAGAACTCAGTATTGTTATACTTAAGAATTTTGATATACAAAAAAGAAAATATTTGTACCTATGTCGTGCTAAAAATCTTCAGATAAAGGTCTGGTCTGTGTCCAGTTAATCCTTTTTCATTATTTGTGCTCTAACAGAATACCACAGATTAGATTGGATTTTAATTACAACGGATATTGGTGCTGGATAAACAATAATCAGTCTGTTCTAATTACGTCTTTCATTATTTTAAAATGTGTTTAATTGTGTCTACCATAATTTCAATGTGATCATACTAATATCATAAACGGTTATATTTTCAATGCAATATTTGTGGGAACAAAGTACAGGATATTATGGATTAAAAATATTAAATCAGAATGTAACAATTATGATGAACTACGCGAATGTCCATTCGCTTACAAAAAATAGTGACGCATAGATAAAGCCCCGCACTTTGACCAATCAGATTCCAAATAATTGTCGTTTTGCACGAAGGTTTAAATTTTGTTGGGTTGGGGGTACAGGACTTGATAGATACATCAACATTTCGGCACAACAAATTAACTATACTTCCCTTTAAACCGATTAAGACATCTACTCCAAAGTACATTCGTTAAGAATATATAAATAGAATATTTTTAAAATGTCATTATTATAAAGAAAAAGATGATAAATGTTGGAAAGTAAAATAAAGTGGGAAAAGCATTGAAGTTGTAACCGTAGCGATGGTGTGGCACACTAACGTGACTAAGCATACCGTGCCCGTGCAGCTGCGGGTCCCAGGCAGCGGCGTGCCCGTCTCCATGCGCACCCATCACATGCCTGTGAGTCTTTGTTCGTTTACCTGTAGCGGTGACCCTTCCTACCAATGTACGATAGTATTCACTTCTCAACTTCTTATGCATTAGTTATATTCTGTCCGTACTCACATTTAGCTATTTCTCGTAGAGGTCAGCACCGACAGACGGGGTGACGGTGAAGTCGGTCTTATTCAATAACAATTTAAATTGAACCTAAAGTTCTTAAGAATACAACTGTTTTTGATGCAACGAAATAAAATGATAGCGAGAGACGTTTTAGCTGTTTAAAATATTATTGAATTTTCTCTTCTCCGCCACTCTGTCTGTAGGCGGTGACCCTAATATTATCTTCTTCTTAGCTACTGTCGTAGTTTATGTCCTATGTCTTATTTCTTCATGTATACTCATATTTTTGTATTTTAATCGTTAGCAACTAATTTGTGTTCTAACCAAGCATGTTATAAAATGTACTAGTAGTGTAGTGTGTCTTGTAGTTTTTATGCTTGCTTCAACACACAGGAGGAAAAACATTAGAACACATTTCTCAACGTATCATTTTCTGCACCATATTTACGGAATAAAAGAATGTTGTTACTTTGTTGTGTATTAATATTAAGCTCAATGATATTTGTGCTCAATATAGGTGGCGGATATAAGTTTTTTACTTCTTTAGTTGTTTCATTTTCAGAGCTAAAATTTTATCAATCTGTAGTCAATATGTTTCAACCCAAATGTAACCTGTGCCTTAAATTTAACTGCCGGAAACGCTTTAAAATTATGTATTGCAATAAGTCTATGGTATATTTAATGCTATGTCGGTTTATTGTTTTTATTTAAATTTGCGTAATAAATCTTGTTGATATCACTGTGTTTTAAAATTGTGACTATTTTTTACTAATGAATTATATATAATACTAACTGACCTAGCGAATTTCGCCAACGCCATACTTTTTTGGTGAAAACTTTCTAAATTTCTGAATAAAACACTTACAATTTTGTTTTAATTTTCTTCTATACAAACATTGTTTTGACAATAACAAACACATGTCGATCGGAAGTTATGCGTGTACATACATTCCGGTGATTCATTTTTATTTATATAGGTTACGAAATTTCGAAGAAGATGTCTTGTTTCTGCATTAAATATAGATAGATGTATTTTAAAAAAAATATAATATAATTGCAGTTAAATTCTCTCTCCCTTTCTCATTTGACACTCGTTTATTTCAACTCAGTTATAATTTAAATAATATGGGAACAAGTAGTAACAAAACATTGTTTTGTTTAAATAAATCTAAACATTAGTTCTACGGATTCGTAAGAAAATATTTGAAAAGTAATGTTAAAAGTAATCTCAAAATATTTTGCTGTTGGTACAGTTTGTATGTAGATGGAGTACATATTTATCTTAACAACAATCATGTTAAACTAGGTGGTCTGAAAAGTTGCCGGCCTCAACGTGAAGATGGCAGCTCTCGTTAATAAAAACTAGTGGATTTAGTAATGCATCTTTGCATTATGCATCCTGGAAGAAGAGTGTAGATTTCAACAAGACAATTTAGAAAAAAGTATATGTAATATCGTTATGTCCGAAATTTTTCAAACCACACACGTAACTACTATTGTAAATTATTCATTTCCATATCTTATTTCTGGTCGAGTCAGGTGTTTTCTTTTTCCATTCTACTCTTCTCATTTTCGTAGTTTCAAAGCTCTTCCTGTACTTAAGTTTTAAATGAGTAATAATATTACTAATGATCTCTATGTTAGTGTGACGTATTACAGCCCTCGGCAACGCGCCCCAGCTCTGTAGCCAACCCTTCCCAACCTCGGAGCAGCCTACGACCTACTTCCGGCCCTGTACAGAAACTTACAACACGTAAGTATTTATTTAATTCATTCACAGAAAAAAAATTGCAGTCCTTGACTGCTGATTGAAGTGAAAATTTATAATTTACAATGTTATTTGTAAAATGAATGTCAAAAATTAGAAATTTCATAATGTTTAAATTAGAATTATCAACATCCAACATTAGCATGTCGGTGACGCGAACCCATTAGATTTTCTCCTACCAAATGCTGCTCAACGCGGTTAAAAAAGTTTTTACTTCAATAATCTAACCGTTTTGACCATATTTATGAACCACCCGACCGACACTGACCCGGTCCGGCTAGGCTAAAGCCATTGAAATTCTCAAATTTTCTGTTTTTCATTCATATACACGTACATGTTTAATAATGACACAACATTTGCTAGTGGTACCCAAACTAAGCTACGCTTGTATCTTGGGCTGCCAAAAGAAACTAAAATATTCGGTCGGACCGGTCAGGTGTAAACTTAATTAAAAGAGTAGAATAAGTACAAGCTAGTTATATTCTAGAATGTATTGGAACAAGTTGCATCAAGTGCTGACAAACTAGAGCATAAATTACATGTCTACAAATAAGAATATTTAAAAGGTAAAATAGGTTAAAATAATATAAAAAAGGAATGAAAAAAAAACAAAATATTTTGAAAAATTTAAACAAAAAATATTGACATAATGATTATATCTCAGCACTATGTCTCCGTCGTACCCAGATAGTAACCCCTTACTAATACTAAGGCTTATATGAGCAATAGATGCATATTATAATATAATAAATAAATAAA
>PKRV01001177.1:4683461-4705818 GCA_003709505.1 Hyphantria cunea
ATATATATAATACGCATCTATTGCTCATATAAACCTTCCTCTCTAGAATTACTCTGTATTAAAATCCGTTGAGCAGTTTAAAAGTAGATCTATTCGTAGAGCGAACCGACAGCGGAAGCCAGTTCATTTTATGTTACGTAATGTTATTTTAGAATTCTCAGAGACTAAGGCCCAATTTTACCAGTTCCTGATAAAATTTCATATAGTTCATTGATATACAACAATAATTACAGATAAAATTTGCTGAGGAATATACGTATATCTGACATATATGTCTACCCAAGTCGTGTGAAACTAAAATCTGTAGTTACTTTACCGACAAGATGATATTAGTCTACAGTTATTCCATCAGGACGTAGTGAAACTGGAACTCAATGTTTTATAATTAACATGGTAATAAAATATTAATCTGTTGCTCAACTTATCTCAATTCCATTACTAGAACTTTCTTTATCGCTGTCAGCTGGACTTGATTACACAATTGGCATACAAGTTTTTGGTTTGTTTGTATAAAATAGAATGTACACATTACAGCCGCTCCTGTAGTAGACCAGCCCCGACCGTCGACAGGCGAGATTCGCGTCTCCGCACTACCACGACCCTCTCGTCTTCCTGCACCTAGGAGAGCGTTACGGTAATATCATATTTATTTGTATTATTATATTAAATAGTAAAAT
Organism: Hyphantria cunea; assembly: GCA_003709505.1. Classification (NCBI taxonomy): domain Eukaryota; kingdom Metazoa; phylum Arthropoda; class Insecta; order Lepidoptera; family Erebidae; genus Hyphantria; species Hyphantria cunea. The sequence continues at coordinate 4,684,139 of PKRV01001177.1, forward strand.
ACTTTATATATTTAATAGATATTGGTGATATTATAAGGCTTAAGCTATGTTTCTCAAATATAATACTATCAATTTATTTAAGTTTTTAATACAATTAAAATAATGAAACCATTGTTATCAACTTTTATTCTTGGAATATTCCTAATTAAGATTAATTAGTAATTATTAAGCATATATGGAAGCATAACCTTGCAAATGTAAAAAGAAAAATAGAGTTTTGAAGTTGTGTGTAGTCTGAAGTGAGATGTATGATGTGTCATAGGCCTCCGTCGGTGTACGGCGCGGCGGCTGGGACCGAGCTGGAGCACTACTGACCCTCGGCCTGCGCGCGCTGTTGGGGCTGGTCCCCCTCAAGCCAATGAGCCTCGCCACCACACCTAGAACAATTCGTCTTTACTACCTTTTTAATAACATTTTTTTATTGTTAACACTTTACTCTTTTAATATTTAAAAAAAATGTATCGTTCGAAAACGTGTTTCAAATGCGGTGACAATAAATTGTGAAACTTGTGGACGTTCCCTTTTCAAATTTGTAATCATTCGTCGTCGCGATCGTTTCCATTCCCATTCAATTTTAATGTACAGTGCGGGTGTTTTTTACTTTCGGTATACAAAATTTTTCAGCGGAAAATTTTGTTGATGCCTCTCGACGGGGGTGCGAAATTACCTTTTCAGACAGTGAAGAGCTTGATAATTTCGATCCTCGGCTGCTTTGCTATTAATTTATCTCATTACTCATCGATCCATGCTCTCTCGCCTATTCTCATTATAAAATTAACGCTCAAAATTTTAACCTTTATGTCTAAATCATGATTTGGTACAAAGACATACAAATTAAGATATTATTCCTATATTATTTACAAATTTAGCGAGTAGTGTATCGAATGTTGGTTTAGTAATTTATTTCGTGATAAGATTATTTGCATTTTGTTTCAATTTAGACATTTTAATGTTTTAGGGACATGTAATTAAATATTCACTCTTAAGCTGTAAAAATATTTACATACTATATACTAATTAATTGTAATATAAGGAGTTCGTATACGCGGCACATTTGACACGTGTTGGTTATAAAATCAGAAAAAAAATACCTATCTATATCAAAATTTTCGCCATTTTATATTTTACACTCGCATTATAACGCACAAAATTATTGACATGTACATTAATAAATAGATTCTGTTGTAAATTGTGTAAATTTCTGTATTTATAATGCTTAAAAAAATATCAAATTGCTTCCTTGAACTTTTATATCTATCAACTAAGTATATAAATTAAATATAACATATCGAAATTAAGTCTTGTTTAATCAACATATTGTATTATTCCTTTTTAAAGTTTTAAATGTGGTCACTATTGCGAGATACTAAGTCTACAAACTGTCGTTAGAACTGTCATTTTGACCTACGAACTTTTTACATTTGATTGATTGCTTTGTCTATTTGAGAATATGAAATATGTCAGGTGCACTTGCTTACGTAAAATATTTTACTTAGCAAAAAACTCTCTACATAAATTTATTTTTATTTTACTTACAGCATTTCTGCTAATAATATCGGAATTACGCTTTGTTTAGTAATTTTCTGCAGTTTAATTATGTAACTAGACCAGAAACTCGCAGTGTGACCGCATGTCATGTATGTATTTACGTTATTAATGTTTATATGTACATCGATGTTTTCCGGCCAAATTACAGTATTGTGAGCTAGTGTTACCCAGCAATAAACGCTGTGCAGTGGCATTATAATTGTATATTTGTAAACAGCGTATATATGTACAGGGTTGTTCATTGAATGTTTACGTGCATATGTGTGGTATCTGTTCCCTGCTGTCGATGAGCGTGGGTGGTCGCTGTTTGAACACGTCGTGCCTTATTTAGGTAGTGTAAGGGATTTTGTTTTCATTTTTTAATAAAACTATGTATTTAAAATGAATGTTGTTTCATTACTTTTTATTTTTAGGAGAGACTACATTATAAATATCATCTAGATTTGTGACCCTTGGTTTCCGAGTATGTGAATGATTCGGTTGATATTCCCAATTTCAAAAAGCGAACTCGCTCCCAAGGTAAAAGCAAATAAACGCATAATAAGTAAGTTAAACAAAAAACTAAATTATGTTTGTATAATTGACTGCGAAAAAGAAAGCCTTGGTAAATTATTTTCAAAATCAAGATTATCTGAGTACTAGTAAATAAATTTAAATTCTTTAAAGGATATAACGGGTTTACGTTCAATTTAGAGGAGATACTACAAAAGTACACCAGTGAAATCGCAACGCTGAAACAATTTATGTAGGATTTCCAGATTTATGTTTGTAGATGCGGATAAAAATGCTCTTTTTCCAAAAACAAAAAGTCACATTCATAGTTATAATAGGACTTTTAAATACACAGAGTAAATGAACGCCATGAAAAAAAAACTACAGTTGTCGGTAGACGAATTACCAATGTACAAAAAAATTGTTACACAAGATCTGTCTGTGACGTGATATTATTGGAAAAACTTGAACGCTAGCCAGACAAAAAGAAAATATACAAAATGATGTAGCACAGAGATTTGTCGAATCGAAGACATTAATAGACTCCTCAAAATCACCTACGTCATTTTTTACCAATTTCAATTGCGATTATAAAAATTATTAGAAAAATATGAAAACGTTTAATTCTATAATATCACCATAGATGCTCACAAAGTAGCCCGAAAGAGTCCGAGAGAGTATAGAAGTGTGAGACCGGGAAATCCCGTATTTTAATGGAACTATTAAATGCTCCTGGCTCCTGCATCACAAATATAGCATTATACGGGAGCTTGAGAATTGAAAAGATTTGCAACCTTATTACCAAATGCGATACGGAGAAAGACATGTTTGTGAGGCTTATGCCTGCATATTTCAGCACACCGCGGGACTCAATTTACTTTTTTTTTAATTTAAACGATTCGCTCTTTCATACTATTAATTCATTCAATGCGCGCTCATAGCTTAGATGCACTCGGTGACTGGAAACAATCGCCAGGATAAGAAATAACGGCGCGGTCAGTACCTGGATGGGTGACCGCTGGTGGCATATTACCATGAGCGTCTCCGTAATCCGGAGATCACGTTAAGCAGTCGGTCCCAGTTGTTATCATAGGATAACAGTCGTAAAGCTTAGTTGGAGGCCTTTGGGCGGCTTAAAAACATCCAACGGTAAGATTACGTAGCCACAACATAGTCTTGCCAGCCCCAATCCGCACTTGGCCAGCGTGGAGACGTATGGCCTTAACTCTTTCCTGAGAGGAGACCCGAGCCCAGCAGTGGGACATTATGGGTTGTTGATGCTCTTTCATATATAATTTGGCATACATTGGCAATCCGCTACAGATACTATCATAGTCAATTAAGAAGTTAGGTGACCTACTTCACATAGAGGTCAATTCACGTAGATATTGCTTAAATATAAATAAATAACTTTTAATTCAATCTCTACAAATTGTAACGTTAACCAAAAAATCCCAAATTTGCATTACCTAGCACAGAAACACACCGCAAATAAGTATACCAACAAGGGATGATATATATGGCGTATGGATAAACATGGACGTCTTCATTAGAAGATAATTATAATTACTTGCTTATTGTGAAGTGATACTGAGATCTTCAAATTCAAGATTGCGTATCCATATAATAATATCGAAGTATCCACATAGATAGCAGTCACAATGACTGTTTATCGTTAACAACTTTAATCGAGACATTTAAGTAGAAATTATTATTTACCTACTAGAAGTGTGAATACTAGTTCACGGTAGTATGTGCGATTTCTTTTTTAATATTATTTTGGCTTATTTTGGTAAATATACGAAAACATTGGGAATATGCACTACTGTGTGATATTAATAATTACCTACTTAAATTTTCCTAATCTTATCAATCAATCAATTGACATGTATTGGACCAATGTTGTACATGATATGTAGTTCAATCCCAATTAGTATCACGGTCCTCGGCATCCATTCCGTTCAAGCTAACTTTTTCAGCCTATAATGCTGCGTTGGCGTCCTGCTTTTCGTTGTAGGCACTGTGCGGGGCTGTATATGTTCCTCTCCAACTCCAATGGCCTTCAATCCTCCAGCGGAAGTGAGTAACATCATTGCTAGTTGGACATATTTTTTCAACCTTTGTTTGTATATAAGTCTGCCTGGTGGAAAGCATGAGCAGGATCCAAGAGCGGTGGTCACCATACTCATTGCGAATGCAGGTAATGCACAACGCAGCATCGTGACCCACACTATGCACACGATGCTTCTGCATCAAAGGGGGCACTGTACTAACGAAACACGACAGCACGAATGCTGTCATTTTAGGTTGGTCTTCTGTGAGAGGATAATACCATCCAAGTCGAGCCGCCCCGTTCGTGCTGAAATCAGCGTGGCTTTACTGGCCCTCTCTACTATCTTACTTATTCTTCGAGCTGTCGGTAACTTTAGTTCTCAGCTGGAGTACTTCATTACGAATTTTATCCTTCAAGGACATTCCAAGCAAATAAGCATAGTTAGTGGACTAGTCCCTACTGCTATTGGTAGCGCAGATCATAGTACATAGGACGCATTTTGGTGTAATTCAGAAAAATACTGTTTACTTTCAAATATATGTTACTGGTGTGATTGAACAATGGATTGCACACAAAAAGTTCTCAACACATGTCAAGCAATTTTTTCAAAAATACCTACTCGTGTTTTATGTCGCATATTTACATGAAACAATGTGCCTTTTTTACTACGAGTAATTGTTAAACTATGTACGTAGGCAAACGTTTCTACCATAGAAGAAATAAAGGAGTACGTGAAAAAGTGGTGATGGTGGTAGAAGAAAATGTAAATAAAGAAAATGTCGTCTGGTTTGTAGTTTTCGATTTAGTTTAGTTTATATAGCGAGTGGAGGAAATTTCATTCCGAATTAGATATTCCCATAATCATCTAGAAAACTAACAACAATCCAAAAGTCGAATATATAATAATGTTAGGTATGTCATTTAAAGGCAATAATGAAAAATGTAGACTTAAAAGGCTAAAGTATGACAATTGTTAACCGAAATCATGATTGAGTGCAGGTACCTACAGTACCTACCTATTATTAACTTTTCTTCCAATACCAAAAGAATAGTAACAGGCTACAAAACAGACCAAAAAATCTCAAAGTGACTGAAGTCATGAATACTCAGTCCATCATGATCCGATTTACTTGTTCGTGTTTTGAAGTCGGTTGAAAAGTACCCAAGCTCTATAACAAGCTGAGCCCCGCCGTGTTACCGCATAATGCTGGCCGCAAAGTAAAAAATCCCTATGTAAAATCCTATGTCCGTCTCCTGGTTCTGAGCTACCTCCCCACCAATTTTCAGCCAAATCGGTTAAGCCGTTCTTGAGCTATCCTTTTTTATATATAGACATAAGTAAGACTGCTTAGCGCGATTCATTGTTAGGATTGCTGTTGCTATTAGGTAAACCTACTCCTGGGTCCTCCACAAATCGCAGTGGCATGAGTTATTCCTATCTATCAGACAATGGACGGGTCACTTGCACGTTGAATCCGTGGAACTTGAGAAATACGTTTCAATTTTTATTTAACAAGAAATTTTAGCCTTATACTGAATTTAAAAAAAAGTGTAATTTTATCGATAACTTTAAACCTAATAAACATTACCGAAAACTTCATTCAATTTCTTTCTTTCAACCTCTTCATCTATAAGCTTAAAATAAATCTAGTTATTTTCATAACTACCAAACATATTTCTTAAACACAAGTCACAGGGATCCAAGTCACACCAGCACGCAACAAGGCAATTACCTAATATAGTTATTTGAAAACAATAAATCGATTTGTCAGGTACTAAGATTTCACTACTAGATAATCTTCTTTTGATGAGATAGCAACCAGCTAATTAGCTATATCTGCAAATAACAAGTATTTAAAGTCTTCAAATCTTAACTCTTTATGTCTTCGTTGTGATGAAATTAATGCTAAAAATCTAAAAAATGTTGATGAAATGAAATGGGGACCATTTTTTGAAAAAAAGAAGCTACAAAATATTTTGTAGCTAAATTTCAGATCCTAACATTATTAAAAATATAAAATATATATTCTTTGTACGCTGGTATACTTTGCTTCATTAAGAGATACTTATTAATTAGATAAAAATACATACATTTATTATTTTAACAAAAACTATGAAAGTCGAGTTAGTGCAAGTGGCTGGTACAATTTGAGAAATATTTCTGTCACCTCGAAATCTGTGCTTAGTGTTGCAATAGGTAAATAGACATGAATCGGACCGACTTTTACGGCGACGCTAGCGCCGAACTGTCACCTTGACTTTAGTTGCCTGTGTATGTATGTGTGACGATATCGCACGTTACGATATGTGAGTGTGCGACGTTGTGAGTGCTGTCTACGAGTAATTTTTGCTTTTTACCTTTTTATTTTTATAATAACTGATGTAGACAAAGTGATTAGTAATGTAATAACCTCAAGTGATAAGAATTGTGATATATCGATGCAATGGCTCTTAAAGTACGCAGTGTTTTCATCTACTATGTGATCCCGTGCAATAACTCGTCACTTCGGTTGTTTGTCAATGACGTCTGCGTTTAGCGCAGCAAAAAGTGGAATTTTAGTTTGATTGTGACAAGTAGTGCAAACATAAATAGTATAAATTGTGTCAATAGATGAGTGATCGTAAAATGGATGAGTGTCTTCTCCATTGGAACCTTCTTTCATCAACTGGGGCCAACAGAGGTGGCTCATGAAGAAAGGGTTAGTTTACCTGTTTATGTTTACTTTGTATACAATATGCACCTGTGATTATCGATGTAATGTCTATTTATATACTAATTACGGCATCATTGCGAAAGTTCGACTGTGATTAATTAAGTGTTGTAGGTTAGAAGATTTAGGACTTGTTTGTTGACTCAGTATCTTGTAATTCATCAATTTTACTTTGATGGAAATTTTCTAACGTGTCAGTGGCTTACAACTAATGCGGATGCAGTCAGCACTATGTATTGGGGCAGGGATGTGTTATTTTTCTTTTGTTACTTTCTCTTGCCCATGGAGTCAAGGGAGTGACAGGGACAGCTACATAGCTAGTTGTGGACGAGTGAGAGAGATGACGCTCTACAGGGCAAATTGTATGGCCATGTTTAGATATCAATATATAAAAACTTTTGCTACTGAACTTTTTCTTACTTATCATTTAAATATCTAAATGTTTTCTTTAGATATTTATATATGTGGATGAGTAAACAATTAAATAAGGAAATTACTAATATTGTAATTTATAATAAATATTTCTTGGTATATTTTATTTTAGTTGTACAGTATTGTACATATTAAAAGTTTAATGTATTGTTATGTTATTTAACACTTTTACTTACACTCTACTAGTATTTATTTTAAAATTAAAGAAGCTACTGCTAGTAAACTTCTAGTAATCAGTTAAAGAATTGACAATTTTAGATTGTTATGAAACTAATACATATAGAACATCTGACATGCAGCATAGACAGAAAACTCTTGGGCAATATTGGCAATAGACATTTAAATCTTGGTTTAGGATCTATTCTAAAATCAAAAAAAATATTAGCTGTATACCATATAAGACACATCATCACAGATTATAAATAGGTAAGTATATGTATATGCAATGCTACATTTAATACTGTATTATGTTCTTTATCACAATAAATAATAAACTAAGATCAAAAATTTATTAAGACAATAATTGCCTTTTGTGACCATGGCATTTTAGACCCAAGTAATTTACCTTGATTGAAATTTATTGCATATAAAACTAATTGACTTCAGATAGAACTCGGGCAATAGTCAATTGAAACACAAAGTTCATCATACTATAGTGTAAATTTATCTAATAAATATATTTATAAATTTATTATTTTACATTAGCCTCAGTCTTCAATTTCAACTGTATGTGTAATAATGTTATAAAGTTATTGATCTACGTAGTATGGTAATGTTATGTAACATCACTATAATTTAGACTGCTTAACAGAAAATATATTTCTTTAATGAAATAGATCACCAAACAAACCAATCTATATATTGATTTAGAGAACTGTGATCACCTACATAGGAAAATTATTTCCTACTAAATAAGTCCCCAACCCGCACTAGTCCTCAACCCGCACTAGTCCTCAACCCGCACTAGTCCCCAGCACTCACTTGGGACATATGGCCTTAACACTCTGCTGAGAGGAGACACAAGCCCAGCAGTAGGACATTATGGGTTGTTGATGAAATAATGTTCCTAGTTAAATTTTATGACATCTGTTTGCTTTACCCGCATTTATTAAAATAAATTAAATTGGCAAAGACATATTAATACTATTCAATTCTCAAAAAAACTTTTCAATAATTTTTCAAAGAGAAATAAATTTATTTAAAAAATAACAACTAAAATATTAAATTTAAATAATTGAAAATATTCATGTTGCAAACAAAATCTGATAGAATTATCATTATTTTGTAGTTATGTGGGTAGTTATAACTTAACCATGTACCAGCTTCATGTTAGGGACTATCCATTAATTATTTCATGTGAATTTCATGGTTTCTTAGGCCACCAGCTCCTTGTCTGGCTGGTCAATTTTTTAAGTTTCCCTTTCCCCATAGTGACAATGTTTTGCAATTTTACCTTTAGAAGAATTTACAAAATTTATTTTATTTATTTCGTAATAAAATCAAGTATTATATCAAATATATATTTACAAAAAAAAAGGATTATATTAGCTACTGTTAATATTTAAATATTGTATTTGAATACTTAGATGTAACATAGGATCACTACCACTCTGGTCACACATTGTCATACTTCCCTGACCCCCTTTAGGTATGACATAATTTATAAATAGATCTTTTATAAAAAAACATTTTTTTAATTAAATTGTTCATTATAATATTATGCCCAAAGTTATTCTGGGCAAGTCTTTTAAATCTTAGGTCATATTTGAAATATTAAACTCCTCTCACCCAGGTCATACCCCTTTTTGTACCCCCTTTACGTTGTGACATAATTAATAAATGGCTCCTTATAAAAAAAAACCTTTGCCACTATTGATGAATAAGAGATGATTGAAAGTCAATATTTATGTTTCTTTGGTAAAAGTGATTCTGAGTCAAATATTTGACCCACAGAATATATTTGAAACACAAGACTATGCATGCTGGTCACACAATGTCACACTTCCTGGACCCCCTTTAGGTTTGAGATAGTTAATGAATGACTTATTAAAATCCTTTGCCTCTTTTGATGAATAAGAGTTGACTGAAAGTCAATATTTATGTTACTTTGGTAAAAGTGATACTGAGTCAAATATTTGACCCACAGGATAACAATGTCACACTTACTGGACCCCCTTTAGATATGACATAATTTATGAAAGGCTTCTTATTAATTATTTTTGTAATTAAATTCAAAATTTATTTTTCATTATCAAAAGTGATAGTGGATCAAGTATTTTAATCCATAGGACATGTTTGAAACAGGACCCCACCCTCTCTGGTCATACGGTATTACATTTCTTTGATCCCATCTAGTAGTTACATTTTTTTATGTATAACTCAACAATTCAACATTTTAACTTTGTTAAAAGTGATTCTGACCCAGTGCATTGTTCTGAATAAATGAATACCAATTAATCTGAAATTTTAATCTTTCAGAACAGTAGTACAATGGTGCTCAAAAACAATTTTTGTATGTAAAAATTTAGTAATTGTGTTGTAAAGTATCAGTTAAACTTACTTTGGCAAAAGTGGTTCTGGGATAATATTTGCCCCATTGTGCCAAACATTTGCTTGTATGAGAAAAGATAATACAAATGCTTTTTTTATTTATCCCATATGATATGAATACCAATTAAACTGAACTTTCAAATTGAATCTTTCTAGAAAATAATACAATGGTATTCTAAAATAATATTTTAAGTAAGTAATACATTGATTATTGTGTTGCAAAATATTAGTATAATTTAAAGAAAGACTCTTGGATTTACAAAAAACTATATCTCCAAAATAAGCCTTAGGTACTAATCTTAACAAAATGATATAGTTTAGACAGATATATCCTAAATCATAAATATTTTATTTCAAGAAAGAACACTTATTAGGTATATCAATTTTTTATCTATCTATAGAAATAATAATAAATTGCCGAAGTGTATGTGTTGTATGTTACAACAAGGTTGGTATCTTTATTTTTCTAAAATTTTCTAAAAGGGGAAAAGTTTTTTTTGGCTGCCATTTTGTACACCACTGAATTGTGCATAATATAAACATACCCAAAATTTACAACAATATAACAAACTCTGTTCTGTCATCATTACTTTAAATCTAAATCTAAATCATCATCATCATCATCATCATCATCAACAGCCCACTGCTAGATATAAGCCTCTCCCTAGAAAGGAGGCTTACTATCAAATCATCGCTTTATAATATAAAGTCAACCCAGAAAACAGTACACTGAGCTATCTAAGTCACAAGCTAAGCAAATGTTATACTACCTACTCTTTATTTAGATACATAAACACACATAATCAATCTATACTAATATAAAAATCTATACTAATATAAAAAGTTTCTTTGCTTGAACACACTAATCTCGGGAACTACAGGTCCACTTTGGAAAACTATTGTTGTGTTAGATAGTCCATTTATCAAGGAAGGCTATAGGATATATNTATAGGAGACATAAATGAGGTTTCTAGGTCAGCTAGTTAATACAAATATATAAAGACAGTTGGAGGAAGTATCAATAAATAAATAAATATATGTGTATCATACATGTGGTGACAAATTAAGAACACAAAGTGACACCATTACGAGAGCCGACTACACGCCAAAGTGAAGGAATACTAGAAATATATGTTATACTGACCTATCTGGACAGTGTGGTATAGTAGGTCAAAGCCTCCTTTCTACATAAAGACCTATGTCCAACAGTGGACCGTTAAAGGCTGTTAAAAGTGTTAATGATTAATTGAGCAATAGTTTTGCAGGTAATTAAAGTTTTATAGCTTTTTTATATCTCATGATTGAAAGCTACTTAGTCTAAAATAAAATTATTTATGTACACGTACAGAAATTAATATATCACATATTAAGTATTACACACCTTTGTACCTGACTATGGTGTACCAAAAAGAAAGGCAATATTTTTGGCAGTCTACGTATGTTTGTATATTCCACCATAGTGCCTATAAAACTGAGCCGAATTTAATTATTGGAGTGTCAATAGATTCATAATAATGGTCTGAGTTACATAGGCTATATATATTTTATGAAAAGTTATTACATAGGTGGGTTATATCTCAATGTTTTAACCAGATTACTTGGTGAAACTATATTGATTAGACTCTAGCTCAAAGCCTTATCTTCCCTAGGAGCTTAGAAAAATTGTATAATATTTGAGATAACAGAAGACAAACAAAACAACCATAGAATTTTTAATGTATATTATTGTTAAGAAACAGTATGAAAGTTGTATTTTTCAACAAAAATCAGTAGTATTTTATATTGATAATAAATAATGTGGTACACAATGCATTACATATTATTCTCCAAACCAACCGCAATAGGTAGGTACTTGTTTATCACTGTTGAAAACATAATTACATAGTTATCAATTAATATATGTGTTGTTATAAATTCTACTTAAACCATTATCAGCTTTGAAAGATTTCAATAATACACATTGTTTTGTTTTATAAATATTATGAAACTTACGAAATAAATTTTTGTTGCAAACTGTGACATTATTATAAAGTTTCGTTTAAATAAATTATTTTCATAAATGTAGTATAGCTCTATTTGTCTTAGACATTATTCAATTTAAAACACTTTTGATCTCATCATTATCAACAAATTTTAACAGTCCTCTGATTTATTTACATTGGCCTCTCTTCAAATGGGAGAATTTGGCATATTATATTATGCTATTCTGACAAGGTTTATTCCAAGTTTCTCTAAAACATCTCTTGCAAATAAATTGTTTTCAGTTTTATTTTCAAGTATATAATTTATAAAAAAATTACATATGTATTATTTACATTTTAAATACACAAAAAAAAACTAAAATATGTGTTAAAAATATTAGAACACAAACTTCGGGTATAGGGACACCAAGATACCGGCGGTTAGGGCTCCAAAGACAGAGACCTCCTCACTTAATGAGCTTTGTCAAGGAGCTAAAATGGTCCTCTTAACTCACAACTAGGTTCTACCTACCTAGTGCAACAAAAATGTTACTGCAATAAACACTATTTTGTGTGACCTACATATTATTTACCAAGATAGGTTATCACTAATTTAAACCACACACCTTGAAGACCTACATACTCTATACTATATTTATAAAGAAACCAATAAGTACTTAGCTCCAATGTACATTCGTTTTCAAGAAACTTTTGAAATAAAACTTCTGTAAGACCAAAAAACTATCAACTAAATTAGCAGTTATGTTTACTTTTACATATTTTATATAAAAAAAAAACATTGAACTCTATATTGTATTCGCATCTTGTATAAAATCTCACAATAAAATAGTGAGATGGCCAAACTTTTACTATAATTTACATTGTGTACTGCTTAGTACTGAGACAGTTTACAGATAAGGCTTTCATTGATTCGATTAAAGTACAAAATAAAAGGCATAGTAAACAAATACATTGTTATATTCCTATATAAACAAATCTATTTTTTTTAATTCCTATCATTTGCTGTTCCAGAACCACTTGGTTTGAGTAGGTAACATTAAACATTATCATCTTTTATAAGTAAACAATGATATCTAGCGCCACTTGCACAATGGTGGGACAAACAAGTAACTCTCAATTAATCAACCTTAGTATAGCATTTAATATATTTGTTTTCATTTAACTTTATTCACTGTAACAAGAATAAAAACTATTATTGGTTTATACGTTAAAATATATGTAGTGTATTTCACCCAAGCCATTCTTACAAATCTAATAATACTTCATTCATTAAAATCAGTTTAGTAGTTTAGGCTGTGTGAAGGAACATACAAATATACACAGTCTGCGAAAACCTACCGTCCTTTTTGAGTTTATATTCAGGTAAAAAATAACAAGAAACCAGTGTTTATTGAATGAGTTTTACAACTGCTTTTATATTTGGAATTTTATTTTCAGGTTCATGCATATTTGCAGTTTTTTTTAATACAAAATCTTGGCTTCCTTACCGCATAACATTCAATGTCACATGCACATTCAATATTTTGGTCAGGGTTCCCTTGAACCGTGTCACATGGCACAGTTTCATGTACCAAGTTTTTCCTTATGGGGACTTAAAAAACTTGTCTTTTTTATTCAGTGTAAAGTGTGCTAAAGGTCATATTGTTGTGATGATTCACCCGCAACACATGACTGATTTGTTTGTTTTCAATTCTGTTGCATGTCCAAAATTGGAATTGTTGAACTGGTTTACATATCAAAATGTTGTAGTATAATTGTTCCTAGGAACAGACAGACAGACAATTCTGTTGTAAATTAAATACCTTTATTGTACCTGTGTTTATACTGTACTGTAATAAACATTATCAAAAACCGGGTCAAATATATGTAGATATATTATTTTGCCAAAAATATTCTGAGTAAGGTTACCACTTTCAAATTTGAGTTATTGATAATAAAAACATAATTTTAATATAGAAAGGATAAAAACTTAATTTGTTACCTAAAGTAGCAATAAAAATAGTTTTGAGCATATTTATTAGTATTCTTAATCACTCCCAATACATTTCGCGTTCATGTCCTCATATAGAAATATATTGAAGTGAGATCGTCTACTGAAACCCCTAAATCACACTAAATGTATACATACGCATACGAAAATAGCCAATCATGTCATGCTTATCGCCTTTATTCGGATTACGTGTAATCTGAAGGAAGGCGCCTAAACGCATGTCGGTTATCTTAAGTTTTATAAACTGTTATCGTCATCTGTGCTTCCAAGAAGTAATTATACTTTCCAGAAACGATTCAAAATCATAATAAGAGAAGCACAAGAGAGTAGAGAACAACCAAAATGTGGAATGTACTGTCGCCTGCGGTATTCCCGGACCAACACGACCTTCAAACCTTCAAGAAAAGAGCGTACTCCTTCTTAAAAGGCCGGCAACGCACTTATGACGCCTCTGGTGTTGGGGGTGTCGCGGGCGGCGGTAATCGCTAACCATCAGGCGATACGTTTGCGTTTACGTTTGCCACCTATATCATAAAAAAAGCGAAAATAATCACAATAAACTTCCGTGTCTCTTCTGATGATAAGTTTTTTTTGTTTTTTTAAATAAATAAATATTTCGGACACCTAACACACAACGCCATCTAGTCCCAAATTAAGCAGAGCATGTATTATGAGTACTAGACGACTGACATAAATACTAATTTAATATTATTTTGTAAATACATACATATACTCCAAAACAAACATTTTTAGATCATACAAACATTTGATCCAACCCGGGAATCGAACCCGAGACCTCAAGAACAGTAGTCGCATACGCTACTGCTGCGCCACTGAGGCAGTCATTGCAAAACATAGTTAAAAAGGTAAAGAAGTATATAGTTCAATTTTCAATCAAGTAACTCTTCTACTCCTTTGCATCCCTTCGAAAAAAGTCTCATACATTTTTTATCTCGTAAGTTTTCTACAATTATGACTATGTATAATCTTTTATTTTTTTTAATAGTTTGTTTTTTTTTAGTTGTACATTGTGCTAGCCGCCACTGTGTATTACATACTGTGTGTGGAAGTAACCTATACCTACTCGCACATACCTTATTGTAAATTGCTTTACCTAATAAACCACAAAATATTTCATAGATATGGTAAATATTTTTATATCTGACGTTGTGAATTGCCGTACTATTAAACTATTTAAAAAAAACTAATGAAGTTTCATTCTGTTTGTTAACTCTTCTGAGTAAATGCTGTTCCTTTTTATAAATAAGCTAAATGGGAATAAAATGGAAAACCCTCTCTCCCTACATCCTTGGCTCTGCTATGGGACAACACAGGCAAGTAAATAATAAAATATTCTAAATAAATACTATTAGGTACCTATTTACACTTATAGGTAAGTATTACCTAAAGAACCTATTCCCAGTGAATATATGTTACGCCTGATTCTATAAAACTGTTTTAAAATGTTAATATGATATGTTATAATGACAAATGTTTATAACAGTAGCTTGTTTATCATGTTACCTTAGTAAATAGGTCACTTTCATTATTTATTGCATAAACTATTTTCTTGTGATGTATTTCTTTATATCACGGTTTCTTAAAGTTGGGTCCACTGGTGCTTATGGGGTTTATAGCATGTGTATTAGGGATCCACAGAAGATCAGTCTGTAATTCCATCATAATAATTAATGTAGGTACCTACTTTAATTTGTAACTCATTTGTAGAAACAAATATATAAATAAATAAAATAAAAGTATGTATTGTATAAATATGCTCAAAACTATTTTTATTGCTACTTTAGGTAACAAATTAAGTTTTTATCCTTTCTATATTAAAATTATGTTTTTATTATCAATAACTCAAATTTGAAAGTGGTAACCTTACTCAGAATATTTTTGGCAAAATAATATATCTACATATATTTGACCCGGTTTTTGATAATGTTTATTACAGTACAGTATAAACACAGGTACAATAAAGGTATTTAATTTACAACAGAATTGTCTGTCTGTCTGTTCCTAGGAACAATTATACTACAACATTTTGATATGTAAACCAGTTCAACAATTCCAATTTTGGACATGCAACAGAATTGAAAACAAACAAATCAGTCATGTGTTGCGGGTGAATCATCACAACAATATGACCTTTAGCACACTTAACACTGAATAAAAAAGACAAGTTTTTTAAGTCCCCATAAGGAAAGACTTGGTACATGAAACTGTGCCATGTGACACGGTTCAAGGGAACCCTGACCAAAATATTGAATGTGCATGTGACATTGAATGTTATGCGGTAAGGAAGCCAAGATTTTGTATTAAAAAAAACTGCAAATATGCATGAACCTGAAAATAAAATTCCAAATATAAAAGCAGTTGTAAAACTCATTCAATAAACACTGGTTTCTTGTTATTTTTTACCTGAATATAAACTCAAAAAGGACGGTAGGTTTTCGCAGACTGTGTATATTTGTATGTTCCTTCACACAGCCTAAACTACTAAACTGATTTTAATGAATGAAGTATTATTAGATTTGTAAGAATGGCTTGGGTGAAATACACTACATATATTTTAACGTATAAACCAATAATAGTTTTTATTCTTGTTACAGTGAATAAAGTTAAATGAAAACAAATATATTAAATGCTATACTAAGGTTGATTAATTGAGAGTTACTTGTTTGTCCCACCATTGTGCAAGTGGCGCTAGATATCATTGTTTACTTATAAAAGATGATAATGTTTAATGTTACCTACTCAAACCAAGTGGTTCTGGAACAGCAAATGATAGGAATTAAAAAAAAATAGATTTGTTTATATAGGAATATAAAAATGTATTTGTTTACTATGCCTTTTATTTTGTACTATAATCGAATCAATGAAAGCCTTATCTGTAAACTGTCTCAGTACTAAGCAGTACACAATGTAAATTATAGTAAAAGTTTGGCCATCTCACTATTTTATTGTGAGATNTTTGGAGTACTAAAATTAATGATTTTGAGTAAACTACTTTATGTATTTAATCCTTTTTATACGTACACCAACGATGAGTGTTGTAGAAGCAATGTTAGGATGTCTAAGAGTGCGGCCGGGGCATCCGATGATAACCTGGTCGCCAGTATTGAGGTGAATTTGCCCCGAGTTACCGGTGGGTCGTAAATACGTGCCACTGCGAATGTACACAGGCTGCGGCTGTCCAAGATCTCCATTTATGTTGAGTGTACAACCTGGAAGGGAAAACACATAAAACACAGAATGGTAAAATTTGAGGTCAATAATGAGCCTGATTACTGTGTTCTTTTCCTCTTTCTGCTAACTGTCGTTGACAGGTTAAGTCGACTTAACCAGCTATTTAATTAACAAACTACATATTTACTAAACTAAACGAACTCTCCTTTTTTAATTAAAAATAAGATATATTTTATTAATCTGAAAAGGTAATTTCAAATTTTTTTATGAATAATTGATGTTTTAAGGACAGATAATCAGATTTTTAGTCTAATTTCGAAGGTGATAAGGACCCTGTTTTCAATGGAATATGTCAAAGTATTTCATATGGAAAACAAATTAATAAACATATTTACCACTGCTTCGGGAATCAATATCGGGATTCCTTAAAGAACTAGACGCGTTTGCCCATTTAGGTTCCTCCTGTGCGAGCCAAAAATCCAGATAATCTTCGAACTGATCTTCATTAAAAACTTTTGCAAATCTAGATGGATGTGGGAGTTCAAACCCTGCAGCAACTGCCAAGAAGGCTACGAACACGACAAGCGGCCCCATATTCGAAGAGAAGCTGACTTGTCACTGTTGTCGAACTACCGTTTTGTGTAATTTTATACCTTTCATTGATCGTTATAACCAATCAGTATATTGATAATGATTGCTGTTAATCCGCTAAATGGGCGTACTTCATATCTAGTTATACCTATCTACGCGTAGAGGCTTAAAATAGTAAAGTTGTATTTTTTTTATATTGTTAATTTGTTTAGTTGCATTATTAATTTTTGAAACGTCTATGGTAAACACAGGGCTTATCTAACTACTGGGAGGCGTCCGAATGTGTAAATAACAGCAGTTCCCGGGTCTCACCCTTCTCAGGCGCAAAGTGGCACACTGCGTAGTTTTAGTCGGTCCGATTCTTACACGGCCCACGGAGGTTTCCACACTTACAAAAAAAGCGCTAAGCCTACTACAGAAATAAACCCATTCGAGAAAGTTACCTGAGTAACCCTATTAATATAACAACGCATGAAATTTTAAAGTATCACGGTTTTCCACAATTTATGACACTAGCTTCGTCTGTAACAAACATGAATAACCCACTATATCTGACAATCACTTTTGGCACCCAGGTTCACAGTTCTATATAATTGAATTAGACTCAGTGCGCATTTTTATATCTATTTAAACTTGACTGTTTGGTATCCCTGTGTGGTATAAGAAACTTCATACCTTCACTGAACTACTTTTACCTCCAGGATTCTTAGGGGTCAATACCTCACCGCTGCTAGGCGTGATTTTGGACTCGAACTGACTAAGTCCTTTAAATGTTCTCTATTTCTCTCTCTATCTCTACTGGTTGGACACTCAAGATCTAAGCGAAGAGACAAATCTAAGAGATTAAAAAGCTGTGTGAACCCAAAGAGCAGGAACATTTGGGGGAAGAGGGAGTGATTTGCTTACATAGGTGTGCGAGGAATACGTCACATCCCTTCAAACTAGACTGATACAGCGACGGTGATTCTGCCAATTTCTCGAATCTGGTTTTCCCTCCAGCACCTGGTGCATCTTTAGTGAGATAGATGTCCTATCTCTGTAACCTGGGATATCCTCTGAGTAGTGTTATATTTCGTAAGTCTATCCTTTTCTGTCACCTTTTTTTCTCAATATTATTACCTCGCAAAATAAACAAGATTTTAAATTCCTAAAATTAAGAGATCATTAAACTGAAAGTATTTTTTTGTAAAATATTGCTCATCATAGTATATGAATACATGCTATTTCTCCACTTGAGTACTTGAATTACTTAATTTTGGAGACCACTGATGAGGTCATATATTGTAATGTAAAATTTACGAGTTTATGTTAAGTTTATCCAAATAATTTATTTCAGTAAACAAATAATTAATTTTCAACAATCTTTAACACAAAAACTGGCTATTATTGATATTTTCTCCAAAAGATCCCCAATGATGGCGATTAAATCCATAAAATTATCCTAATGTTTTATCAATAAGTCAATTGGATTCAATAATCGTGGGTTTTTTGGTTATAATAAGATAAACACTATATGATTAGGATCAGTGAGTTATTGGCGTAGTGTAGACCATAGTCATAGCGAGATACTCCTTACTATACTTACTTCGTCATTAGATGTGCTGTTAGATTTTTTTTCTTTTTTTTATAAAGACAACTCCCGTATGGGGAATATACATTCCTGTGTCACGGGGATCTTTATAAACATACATGAAACGGACACAAAGTACACCCAGACTTAGAACAATAACTTATGGATCATACAAAGTGTTGTCCCATGTAGGATTTGAACCCACAACACTTGGCGCAGTAGGAAGCGGTGTGGCGACCACTGAAACCACTAGGAGAACCGTAGTCATTTAGATAGACTCTATTATTATATCCCATTCACCATAGTCACCATTTGCGGTAACTACCGGACTACGTAGGGAAGAATTCTCTGGACATGCCGGCTCCGGCATTCAGGAAAAGTTTTTTTTGGTGTCGCAAGAGATACAAGTGTTTAACATCGAATGTCTTTTTGCCATCGCTAACGCCCCTATTTTCTTAACGCTTCTATTATTTTATATTTTTTAATTGTATTTATTAATTTGTTAAAAATTAATTATCTGGGAATTAAATTCTAAAGTATTATTTGTGTTAATTGATAGATTATCACTACTTAAGTTAATAATATAATCAAAGAAGTAAAAACATCGATTGATAAAATAATTATGAAGCCGTGTTTGGTGCGTGAAATTAAAATGGCGATCATGCCTACCTTATATAAAAAGATTATATGATAATAATATAATCAATACTTATTGGAAGCTGTTACTTATATAACTAATTAAAATACGCAAAAATAATCGATGGATGTAGTTAACCGGGTCTACTGTACTCACATTAAATACGTAATTTCAAAAATTACGTACATGATACAAGATATGCTATATATATACACCTCTCTATAGAATGTAAAACTTAGGAAGATAAGTACGGAGATGGGATTTTNTAAAACTTATTTTTAGCAAGACACGTTTCAGGTTTAAAACCGGATTAAAATCACCACTACCGTAACTCCAATCACTTCATGGCTTTTACCTTGTAATCAAGCTAATGATTACAACTATTACTAGTAGACGATCTCACGGTTAACTATTCTAGTTACAGATAAAAGACCGCCCGTGAAAACATAACCAGACAGGATTCGCTACGTTTTCACTACATACAGTTAGTATCATTTACTTATAGTTCGCATATTTTTACATATATTTAGAGATTAACAGATCAGAGGAATGAGGAAGTATTACGGATTTTTGACCGATTTTTGATTTGATGATATTTCTGTTCTTCATATTGTCCCTTGTCATATTAACACAATATTTTATGAGTAATATCTCGATAACGAAGTATAATTAGGAGTTTTTTAGCTGTAAGTAATACAGTGACCCATCCTTTGATTTATATCTCAAGTTGGGTACTGCATTGCCTGTAACTCGAGATATGCAAGTTACTGACGTTGGAGTGCAAAGTGAAGTTGTATATAAAATTGACCCAGCCTTAAGTTCGGATTTGCAAGATGTTTTAGTTCGGGTCCGACGGGATGCAGTGCGTGGTAAAGGATGTCCCAGGGGAAAAGTTTTTTTCAAAAGGAGATCAGAAAATGAATAAAGGGAAATGAAGAATGGGAAAATATTTAATAAGACCGGAAATAGTTAAATCGAAAATATTAGTATTTGTTATAATAGATAGTAAAAGGACGACCATGGCAGGAGTTTTACGTCATTCAGCATTTGACCAACATTAGTACAAGAAAAGTTTTTATTGCACCCTAACAGNAAAAGTAGTACACTTTAATTTTTCCCCACTTCCCTCCCTACTTTATTTAGTTTATTTTATCGTAACACTGACAACAAATGCTATTGGACGCCGAAAAATATTTATAATAAGTTATATTGTATTCAATGCTCGATAAAATGCTATCATTGTAATGATTTGTTGTGAACAAAACCTGCTTAGAACTTGGATTTGCCATGATTTTCTTACTGTTTACATATTTAACATTCGATTTAACAGTATCATTTACTTATAGTTTGCATATTTTTACATATATTTAGAGATTAACAGATCAGAGGAATGAGGAAGTATTACGGACTTTTGACCGATTTTTGATTTGATGATATTTCTGTTCTTCATATTGTCCCTTGTCATATTAACACAATATTTTATGAGTAATATCTCGATAACGAAGTATAATTAGGAGTTTTTTAGCTGTAAGTAATACAGTGACCCATCCTTTGATTTATATCTCAAGTTGGGTACTGCATTGCCTGTAACTCGAGATATGCAAGTTACTGACGTTGGAGTGCAAAGTGAAGTTGTATATAAAATTGACCCAGCCTTAAGTTCGGATTTGCAAGATGTTTTAGTTCGGGTCCGACGGGATGCAGTGCGTGGTAAAGGATGTCCCAGGGGAAAAGTTTTTTTCAAAAGGAGATCAGAAAATGAATAAAGGGAAATGAAGAATGGGAAAATATTTAATAAGACCGGAAATAGTTAAATCGAAAATATTAGTATTTGTTATAATAGATAGTAAAAGGACGACCATGGCAGGAGTTTTACGTCATTCAGCATTTGACCAACATTAGTACAAGAAAAGTTTTTATTGCACCCTAACA
>PKRV01001177.1:4714255-4754501 GCA_003709505.1 Hyphantria cunea
GATCCCACAGTGCCTAAAGACGAAAGTCTTCAATGCGTGCGTCCTACCCGTAATGACTTACGGAGCCGAAACGTGGACACTTACGGTTCGACTGGTCCATAAGTTTAAAGTCGCTCAGCGTGCAATGGAAAGGTATATGCTCGGCGTTTCTCTAAGGGATCGCATTAGAAACGAGGTGATCCGACAAAGAACCAGGTTCATCGACGTAGCCCACAGGATTAGCAAGCTGAAGTGGCAATGGGCTGGCCACATTTGCCGAAGAACCGATAACCGTTGGGGTAAACGAGTTCTTGAGAGGAGACCGCGTCTCGGCAAACGTACTGTAGGACGTCCACAAGCCAGGTGGAGCGATGATTTGCGCAAGACGGCTGGCAGGAGCTGGATGCGAGAAGCCATAGATCGAACTAAGTGGCGTGAAATTGGAGAGGCCTACGTCCAGCAGTGGACTGCGATAGGCTGATGATGATGATGATGATGAACCAATCAATCAATTTTACATCAATAAACTAACATTAACATTTGACTGCCTCTGTAGCGCAGTGGTAGCGAATGCGACTGCTGTGCAAGAGGTCTCGGGTTCGATTCCTGAGTCGGGCCAAATGTTTGTATGATCTGCAAATATTTATTTCGGAGTTTGGGTGTTTTCTATGTATAATATGTATGTATTTACAAAAAAAAAGCATATAAGTATTAATATCAGTTATCTAGTACCCATAGTCCAAGCTCTGCTTAGTTTGGGACTGGATGGCGTTGTGTGTTAAAATGTCTGAACATATTTATTTATTTATTTTATTTTATTATTATTTTTCTGTGTCGCATTGGTCTGCACAAGCATTAATAACGGTAACCAGGAACGTCCAGACCCAGAACAGTTATTAGTCTATCATATAGAGTTAAGTCTCATGTCAGTCGGAAGTTGTGAGCCTACCACCTAAACAATTAAGCCATTTGAACAGCTAGTTTATATATTAACTTTAAAATCATTTAAAATGGTTGTACAAGTCTTTCATCTAAATTCCACCGTATACTAATAATGTATTCTTAATATTTAACCCCATATTAAAATGCATTCTCAAAATATGGAATGGTTATCGTTACTGTAAAACTCCTTATCAATGCGATGACGCATTAAAAGTACGAAGTATTACTCCGTATTGAATCCGTGAGTGTCGTAAGATACAAACTCCTTTCTAAGGATGGGTCTACGTGCAGCAGGGGATTATTCTACCAGGATAGGAACATTGAGGTTTCTGCACTACAGGGCCCATCTACAAAGCGTAGGTGGCCCAAGGTACGATGGGTTTCCAGGGATTTCCTTTCGAGGGTGCACCTGGTTCCTAGGCTTTTCGTATCTGAGACGGCGTGCAGTTCTAGTCGGTTCGTTGCCACCAGTCGGAAAAAAACTCGAAAATATACCCGATGTCCTTGAATTTTTAATGTGTCTTGAACTTTAATATATTTGCAAATTATTTACAAAAAACCTTAGTTACTTTGGAAAATATTTCCGATGTAGTTATTAATGTTAATTTTACCAAAGTTGATAAAACGAAATCTCTTAACGTCTACTACCAATTCAAGTTACTCTTTCTTTTGTTACTTAATTTAAAAAATGTTGCGGGTACATCTATTGTGATTATTTTACATCTATTAAGTACATTATGCTATTTGATTGGATTGTGACCACAATTTAAGCAAAGTACGTCAACATATCATTTATTAGGTATCCCTCTAAGCTAGAGTTCTAAGAGGATTACATTTTAATTACAATTCATTTGATGGGCTTCCTTCAAAATTCCGCCAACGTTCCTTCATCTAAAATTTTAAACCAATCTGTTGTTAGCTACAATGCTTATATAATTATTTTGAACATTCCTACGCCTATGAAAGATCTTGTTTTTCTTTAGGCTTTGTACTGTAGTAAGTAAGTTTTTAGACATTGTTAACTCGCAAACAAATGAATTATAAGCTTGAAGAAAATTATATATAGACTGGGCTACCTGTATTTAATAAATTTTGAAGTGCTTTGTTGATAAAGTGTTATGATAAAATAGCTCCTTGAAGAAAGATTAAGGCACTTAGTTTAAGAACTGGAAATGTTAACTTTTGTCCAAAATAATTTTAAATTATTTGTTTGCAAAATAATTTAATGGACTAAATATAATAACCTTTATATCTGTATTGAAACACACTTCAATAATAGCCAAATACTTTCCAAGCCAAGTAATTTCCTTAACAATAGTTATATAACACAAAAGGATGATCTAAACATAAAAATCTTTTTGTAATCGTCACAAACTCTCTTTATAAATAGATGCTTGAGATAAATTTGGCCTATTTTAAAACTTATTTAAAAAAGAAATTCATAAAGTCGGTGACTTAAATTTGTAGATGTCGTATGCGGAGGTAAGTTTTCCTCCATAAGTGGATAAGACAATTTCATAAGTAAGCAATACGAATATTAAAAAGTCAGTATATTGGGAGGTTGTGGGGCTATAAAGATTGTATTTTTTTTCGCAATGAATTTTTATTACGTATGGAATATTAACGTCTCCGAAATAACATCTACAAAGGCGTACGGCTTGGGAAAAACGGGCAATTAATATTTAATTAAGCTAAAATCTGGACGTCATTCAACTTGTTAAGCCAATAGCCATAACGAAATATATTTTATCTTATTTAATACTAAAATTTTATTTTTGACATCACTCAAAATGTTTGTATTGATCACTCGCTAACTTTAAGGCTCATGAATTTAAGATAAGATTTTGTGTATCTACGGGAATATACTTAACAGATTTGAAAACTTTAAGTCGCTTTTATTAAAAGCTACTCTGCTATGAGCTCAAGAAGATTTTTAAGCATTATGTATTTTATATACAGCTGTAGGATTTTTTTTTCTGAAGTATATATGTTTGAATTAGTTTGCTTTTTTAAATCTGAACTTAGAATGATAATTATAATTTGACAAATAATTGATACTGGTCCAGACAAAAATAAGATAGTCCCAACTCTCTAGCTAAGCTACAATTCTACAAACGTTTTTAACGTTGACGTTATTAGAAAACCAACAGGTTATGAGAATGACGTAATCTCGACGCTAAGCAACGTGGTTATAACAAAATATTAGCTAATAATACATGTGAAAAGGAGTATTAGAGATTGTAGAAAAATATTCGAGTTGAAAAAATCAAACCTCGGCTAAGAGAGCAACTATACCGAGTACTTTCTTAACGTCTATGATAGACAGAGACACCGCTATTAAGGAATCCATAGGTGATCTCTGATCTCGGTTTGTAAGTGAAAATATCCTCAAAACATATTTTAGCATCCAATAAACGACCTAAACTGAATTTTCCAAAAACCAATATCCATTTCCAGCTGCAACTCACTAGTAATTACTCTGCTTTGTAGGTGGGGTCTCTTTGAAGAACTTAGTACAAATTCGACTGCGAGCAAAATTTGAATACAGGGTAGCTAAAATATTACCTAAACATTAGCTCGGAACCTTTGTCCGAATAATAAATAAATTACTAACTGCAAGAGTAAATCATATTATTAAAAGGGAGACTTAGTTAGCAGTACTGAACTGTTTTGTTTCACTGTTGAAAATTTAAACCGAATTGGACCGTATTTTGAGCAATGACTTTCCCTGATATTGCACCTCCGAACTGTCTAAGTTAAAACAAATACGCACCCGCTGTACAATTACGAGACAGGTAAGTGTACGTACTGAAAATCTAATTAAGCTAAAATGTAGCGTGTGTAACAGGGAAAGTTTGGTGGTGGAGTAACGCTAACCACGTGCTGGGGTCCGTACATACGTGGGGCGAACTTACTGTCATTGAGAGACTGGAAGTGACGCCTATATATATATATATATATATATATATATATATATATATGTTAATATAATTGTTATATTAGTGACAAGGACGGGTAGCCGAGTAAGTAAACACATTGCAAAGTTAAGTTATTTTATAAAGGTTACTGTGTGAATGGGTGACCATTCTTAATACATTAACGCCCTTCGTATCGCAAAAAACACAACACAAGAGTTAATTGAACCCCAAAAATTCCCAAAACAGTATTTCTATAGAACTTTCATATCGACTACTAAGTACTTGAGTTGTAAAAGTCTAAACTATAATGTGTAACTTTAATTTAATATTCTTAACTTTACAGCGAACTGCTTTCAAATCTTCAAGAAAAGGGCGTCATCATCTCTCTTCATTTTTACCAACTTTATTTGGGGTCGGTGCAATGGGTTTTCTTCCTCCATTCTCCTCTATCACGCATCAATTCACTGTTTACTCCGTTTCCGGCCATATTTTTTTTTACGCAGTCCATCTATTTTTTCTTTGGTCGTCCTCTACTCTTACATCCGTCAACTGCCATACTTAAAACTTAAAAAAGACTTAAAACTTAAAATAAAAGAGCGTACTCCTTCTTAAAAGGCCGGCAACGCACTTGTGAGGCCTCCGGTGTTGCAGGTGTCCATGGACGGCGGTAATCGCCTCCCATCAGGCGACACATCGGCTCGTTTGCCCCCCTGTTCAATTAAAATATAAAACATTTTATTACACACTATGGTAAAGTATATAAAACACAAAATATAGGGGAATTCTTATATTTTGAATGTAAATTTACGCTTATATGAAATTTCACTTGATTAGCTAAATGTAAATTACATTAATTGCTCTTAAACTAACCTGATCTACGAACGATTTTAAAAGATACACTCTTTCCTAGGATGTTATTTTAAAACAAATTTGAGATAACAAGGTAGCAAGATCTCGAGATAGTAAGATCACGATGATTTCTGTGCGAACGGGTCGGCTCGATCGAGTTGGTACTATCTTCTCACAGAAGATCACCCTATAATGTCAGTAT
Organism: Hyphantria cunea; assembly: GCA_003709505.1. Taxonomy (NCBI): domain Eukaryota; kingdom Metazoa; phylum Arthropoda; class Insecta; order Lepidoptera; family Erebidae; genus Hyphantria; species Hyphantria cunea. The sequence continues at coordinate 4,719,146 of PKRV01001177.1, forward strand.
TCGTGCTGTCATGTTTCTGAGTTCAAGACTGGAGGCAGAATAATGCAGTAATATGGATACCTCTGCTCTTGGATTCCGCTCATACTTTTTTCTATCTTAACATAAGTGGTAGCGTACGCGACTGCTGTCCATGAGGTCTCGGGTTCGAATCCTGGGTCGGACCAAATGTTTGTATGATCTGCAAATATTTTTTTCGGAGTTTGGGTGTTTTCTATGTATAATATGTATGCATTTACAAAAAAAAAAGTATTTATGTAGTAATATCAGTTATCTAGTACCCATAATACAAGCTCTGCTTAGTTGGACTAGATGGCGTTGTGTGTTAGATGTTCGAAATATTTATTTATTTATTTATTTATTTAATGAAAGAAATAGACTTAAATTTTAAACTTTCACATTATTATAAAAAGCTAAAAAGAATCATAACTTTGCAAATACTTTGATCATACACGGAGTCTGCTTACATTATTTATATACAATTACGAATAATCTAAGACGCAGATTTAATGATTTGTGGATAAACATGTTTTTTGTATTCTAAAAGATGTTGGTATTTAGATTTAATAGATGTCACACTGCGCATCATTTTAATTTGAAACATCTGAGGTATATCAGATCAAGTTTTGGCATGGCGACACGTGACCACGGTAAGGGTCTTGTAAGATTTGATGGCGAATGTTTTTTACGATTAGTCAACGTAACTGTTTGTATTGGACTTGCATTATTGATATAATTAGTAAAATTATATATAAGCAGTATACTTATTGCAGTATTGTGTTGTTAGGTGTTACCATAACTCAAATGGTGAATGTTGTGTGTAACTGTAATGACCATGTTCACTAGGTGATATTTTTGCATAACATTTTTAAAAGTGTGTCGTATATGTACTGTTGATATATCATATAAAAAAGTAAGTAAATTAATTACAATGAAACGTCTCCTATATTTCTGGTTATTTGAATATTACGCTTAAACTGTATCACATCTAGTTACACTACATCTTAATAAATGACTCTCAGCAATGTGCGAGGCGAGCACTTTGCTAAAACAAATTACAGGGCCCGTATAAAGGGTTCATCTATTTTTATAGTAAACCTAAGATACAAGAACCTTCTAGTGGACAGAATACGTAATGAGTATACTGATTGCAAATATAATAATAGAATGTGCTTCGCTCATGCGAAAAAAATAAGGAAACTCGTCACTAGTATTTCTTTCATGTGATAGAGGCCTATGAAGAATGACAGAACTCGAAAGTTTTATTGATGACACTTTAGTGATAAGGCCTGGTTAGGCATGACGTCAAATCGTGCATGATCTCGACCCTGGTTTGGTGCTAGAGTAGTGCGTCTGAGGCAGGCTATCAGTGTAGAATTCAGCACGAGCACTCCGTACTTTTAGTGCCTGAATTAACACAATGATACTCTCTGGGAACTAAAGATTAGAAGGGATTTTTGAAACTAGAAATTGAGAATTCCAAGAATTCCAACGAGAAAACGTCATCTATAAATAATAGTTCTGAACAACGTATTATTAATATACCTTATATTGCGTATGTGATGAGTCTTAATGATTTTATACTTGCAATAAGTCAACAAAGTTGGAAAATTGGAGTCAACAAAGCGGAAACCTTAACAAGGAAATGCCTCTAGCTATAGAAACTCAATATTCAGGGCTCTATGATGTCCACTCCATTTTGAGGCCACAAAGAAATCTCTTTGTAGTGAAATAACTTATCTATGTGGATAAAACTAAATAAATTAACGTTATTAACTAACGTGATTTTAAATAAAACGGTGTGTACGTAGCTAACAAATCGAATTGCATTTTACTAAAAACCTGCATTTGTACTATATAGTTAAATACAATTCTAATAAATGAGTTCAAGCCTTTTAAAAAATTATTACTTACTTTGAGTCATTAGACTAAAATCTAGTTATTAAATCTGCGTAAGCCGGTTTGTGTTTGCTTTTAAAGCTCAGAAAATTTTTCACCTAAAAAATTATAAAATACTTTGTTTTATTTAATATAATTAATATAATATAATATTTTTTATAACAGTTTTATAATAATACTTTGTTTGAGTAATAAAAATAATTTCTCTATGTTAGTTTTGTTTTTTTTAATTGTAACAATATAGTGCCATAACAAAACTAGATATAGTAAAGCTAGTTTCCAATTCTTTAATAGTCCACCACTAGATACATAATAAATAAAATGATCAATATTTTTCCGACATCTAACACACAATATCATCTAGTCCGTAGCTAAGCAGAGCTTGTGTTATGGGTACTATACAACTGATATAAATATATTTATATTTTTTTGAATATACGTACAAATTATAGAAAGAAAATATCTAAACTACGAAACAAATATTTGGATTTATTTTACGAAATAAACCTTTCCTTCGATCCGGGAATCGGATCCTAGACTTCAAGCACAGCAATCGCATACGCTACCACTACACCATCGAGGTAGCTAAATAATAACAATAATAATGAATAAATTAATTAATTGTCTTTATTTCAGATAATACATATTTTATAAAACTTAATTACGACTATCTATCTATTAACTAAACTATTTTACAGATGTATTAAATATAACCTTCATATTTTACGCTAATGTGCACACCTCTGTCTGTAGCCACTTATTGGCAAAGACCTCCTTCAATATTTAGCAATCCTCACTCATCTAGCACTTAGAAGATGAGTGGACAACATTCGAGCCGTAGCAGACGAAAACTGCCGTTTTTTTCACAACTCCTGCATTAGGTATACATATTCCTGTGTCACGGGGATCCGGGGATGTACTGCAGAAATGTAATGTGTTTACAAACATACATGAAACGGACACAAAGACTAAAAACAACAATTTATGGATCACACAAAGTGTTGATTTGAACCCACAACACTTGGCGCAGTAGGAAGCGGTGCGGCGACCACTGAAACCACTAGGACAACCGTGTAGTCACTGGATATATATTTCTTCTTATGTAATTAGCCTGTCGCTGTTATTACTTAACAAAGGTCTCCCATAAAGAGTGCCAACTTATCTTTATATTTTTATTTAACTTCAAAATCACCACAGTTATTTTTTCAATGTCTCAACCAGATAGTACTAACATTATCAACTACTCCATTAATTGCTCCCCGAATATACAATACTACAACTAGCACCATTACAGAGTTCTAACTCTAAACATAAGCAATAAATCCTCTAAACAAGAGTTCAAAGCCTAATTGATCCTCACTCAGAAGTAGCATTAACCCTATAAATGCTAATTGACATCCATAAACTACAGGACCACATCATCCATAACTAAATTACGTCCAAACCAAGGGTTGTAAATCATTGGCACGTTTCGAATTAATTCACTACAGTACCTGAGTCTAATCCGCGGCGCAATCAGAACGCTTTTGTGACCCAAATTGGGATTAGTGATGAGAATTATAAATTTCTAGTTTGAGAAACAGCTGCTAGATTTTGTTATCGGGAAAGTAACTTGTAAATAAACGCTTGTAATATGTACGAAAATTACATAATACTTAAATGGAAGAATTTTATAACTACGGCAAAGCCAAAAGAAAGAATAATAGTTTTGGCAGGCAATGTATTTTGGTACTAAATTACAGCTCGGAATTTGGAAATTGGAGTCTGAACCCCCTTGCCTCGGCGAACACGGAAAGCTGTCGATCCTGTGCCTGATCGCTTCCCGATCGTGGCGGTTAACCGTTCCATCGAATTTTGAGACTGAGGGAACAAAGAATGCACCTGTATTTGTGCATGGACTTATACACTATTATATATTCTACGTAGTGGCTGGGGTCCGTTAAGACTGGTTGCCGTGGCAGCAATCGGCTAGGAGAACATCAACCTCATTTTCATATGTTCCACGGGTAGTGCTGAACTACTCAATCGATTTCAATTAATAATGCCAATAGATTTCCAATAATAGCCCAATAAATGATATAACATCGGCTATAAAAATTTTATCCAATGTTTTAACATATTATACTTTTTGGACTTTTCCTGATTATTCAATAAATTAGAGATATAAAGATTCGCAACCTTGGTATAATAGTTTTTTTCTAAAAATCTCTGCTCCAGGTCACCAAGTTAACTTTGATCCTATCGCATTCAGTCACATCACATACACAGTCTACTTTTAGTCCACTGCTGGACATGTGGCCGTCGCTAGAAAAGAGGTTTTGGTTTACCATACCACGCGGGCCTTAGGATTTCTTAATCTTCAAAATGAAATTAAAAATAAATGAAATGTCTTACGTTTCATGCATGTATGTATGTCATACTTATTGTAAGCGCGTTTAATTGTCGTAAACACAAGTATGTACACAGATCACTAGACTCCTTCTTGGACCAAACAAAGTGCATATTCAATATTCATGTGAATAATTAAACGTATTCAGTTACTAAATCTTACTACCTAAAGCCTAACTAATGTATAATGTTATGAATACATTAATTCTACTGTGTTTACGTGAAATCTATTGCACTTCGAATTAAACCTTAAGTTTTTCAAAATACAGCTATGTTTGATGTAACGAAACAAAACTAACAAAACGTTAAAAACCTATGGTTAATTAACTAACAGGTGGGTATGATGTGCTAGAACTTTTACTATAATGACTAAATTTAATGAGGCAATAGATTTTATTATACTTGTTTGTACTTAAGTAATGTTTCTACGATTATAAATTACTAGTCGCAGCCGGTACTTTGTTCAACCCACAGTCCACTATATATTTTCAGGATGAAAATGAACTCTATGTGCTATTCTTATCTATAATCTATCACTGTGTCATATTTCAACTAGATCCCTTTAGCTGCTTTTGCTTGAAAGATTAACATACATCTATACAAACTTCAAGAAAAATCATGTGAGTCGGACTCGCGCAGGAAGGATTCCATATCATTATCTATACATTTGAAACGGTACCTATTGCCGTTATCAATATCGACCAAAAAATTTTTTTTAGAAATACATCATCTCTGAAAATTTCAATGTCTAACTATCAAGGTTCATGAAATACAGCCTGGTGACTGACGGACGGACGTACAGACAGACAGCGGAGTCTTAGTAATAGGATCCCGTTTTATCCTCTGGGTATGGTACCCTAAAAAAATATAATAAAAACTTGGAACAAACCAAACCAATTAGCCAGCGTACTAGTATCTGTAGGTGTTAGACCTAAACCTCGATTCCAAAGAACGGCCTGTATCGAGAAGTGAACGGTAAAAGGCTATTGCTGATGATACAAACTTCCACCTTTGTCTTATTAGTAAGATAAGATTTGTAAGATTTATAATATTTCAAAAAAATATATTTAAAGTTTACTTCTTACCTGACTGAGGAAGAAGGAGGTGGTATAAAACTTTGGCACGTACTAGAACCTAAAAGGCTAGTCGTATTTTTATGTGAGTGGTGTCAATAGATTTGTGTTAGTCGTAAGAGTGATACTAGGTGCATCAAAATAAAAAAATAAATAAAAAGAAAACCTGAAGTCCTTAAAGATGGCAGATACTGACATTAATTATTTTAAATAATTGTTACTGGCTTTCATTAAAAATGGAGCAGTGATATGAAAAATAAATTTAATGAAAATAACAAGACAGAGGCAAACAAACCTGCGTATAAATGATTGGAGAATAACTTAAAATATAAGTAATATAATCAGCTAAGAAAAAGAATTTGTGTAATGAAGCTGAATTACAAAATGCTATGTGAATGAAAGAAGGTTAAATCACGATTACGCAAATATTTGCAATTAACAATCGTAATGATGTTATTATGTTTTCATTCGCTTTTTCTAACTTAGGTGTTATTGTTAAAAGGCTTGGTCAAGATAGTTCTCCAACGTATCAAAATATGGTATACCAAAGTAAATCAATATGTTTAATGATAGTAGATATAATCGGTAGTGATATTTAAAATATCATTAGTTGATTGTACATCAATCAACATTCAAAGTAAATAACATTTTATGGCTATAGCCGGCTTTAACAGTTATTTGATTATACTAAGAACTTTTGTTGTAATTAGAAATGCCTACCTATATTTAGAACAGTATTAAATTGTAGTATTATAAGGCCGTAGAGCCACATTGATTTCAGCACAAACGGGCCGGCTCGAACGTGGAGGTGCTCCCCTTTCAGGGAAGACCAACTAAAAATTACGGCATTCGTGCTGTCGTATTTTGTCGATTAAAGCGAGGATCCTGCCATGGTGTAGATCGCCATGCTATATTGCCTGCATTCGCAATAAGTATGGTGACCATCAGCCTTGAATTCTAATTCTTTCCATTAGGCCAAGTATAGTCACTTTGGTAGGCTCATATACATATAAAAACAAAAAAAGGTTTTCTTTGTTTTCCTATAGGGTCAAGTAAGGAGATAGATCACTATATACTTTGTGTTTAATACCGTTAACGGACACCTGCAAATATAAGGACATTAGTGCGTTGACTCTTTTCGAGTTTCCATTACCCAGAACAGATTGGAAAGACCGGGGCTTAGACTTCTATTCATCTCATTTTACTCGTTGAATAGGAATAAAGAAATCGCTTTCAACGGTTTTTCTGTGATTTCTTTTTAAAATTTCGGTATAGATCCACATGTGGCGAAGTATGACTCTACCACGGTGATATACCTATAAACTGTTTTTCAATTCTCCTCCTTATGCATACTCTTGATCGTTGGCACTTGACGGAACTAGTTGAAATACATTCTAGATTTAAATTCACTTGTACTTATTCCATTATTTTATTAAGTTATGTTTAAACTTGATCGGTTTCGTCTTATGGCATCAAAATCTGTGTCATACTATTATCGTCAAAATCAGCTCATCGCAATTCATTGGATTTGATTTGATTTCATTTGAGATTGGGGAGGCCTGTGTCCATCAGTGAACTGCGATAGGCTGATGATCTTGATGCTATGACACTAATCAAAATATTAAATAAAAAGAGGACATGGTATAATCATTTTGTTTCTAATTTTGCATGATTAACGATTTATCGATTTTAATTATTAAAAGAATTGGCAGAATTTAGAATTGATAATTTCATATCGTAACTCTCTGTAACTTTATAAATTTCTAATATAACAAATAGTATTGGTAAATGTAAAATACGATTTCCCTATTTTCGGGGAAAATTCTTGCACTGATATTTCTATCTACCCGCAATGATTGGGTTTTAGATGTGAATATTTTATATAGCCACTAACCTTTGATAATGCCATAAGGCGAAACCGGTCAGGTGTAAACATAAATAAATAATTAATTTTATTCTAGAATGTAGCTTCATGTTACGTTCTAGAATTAAATAGAGTCGTTGGTAGGCAACGAGTCTGTATTATTTTCATCTCTAAATTTACAGCCTTCAAGTTGAAAATAACGCAGAACCTTTGTTTTAAGTTCAACAACTCTAATGAATAATGGATAAGTGCTTAGACCAGGTAAGCATTTTAAGAATGTGATACACAATGTTTTGTAATACGTAAGATTAACCAAATATATTCGGTCCATAGTTAGTGATTTGTCTTTGAAAATTGAAACTAAATCTGTAAAAGAGATTTTGAGTAAATTGCCTCTGACAAACGTACGGACGGTTAGACGAATAAAGAGACGCACGAGTGATTCTAAGGGTTTCAGTTTTCTTTTCATACGTGCCTGTCATTAACAGTGAAAATGACAGGACATTCATAGTTTTTTTTTTTTTTTTTTTTAAGAGTATACTTGAGTATTTTTGCTGCAAAGTGCAAAAAAATGCGTTTATGCTGCAAAGTGGAAATTGATATTGTTATAACCTTCATTTGAGACAGGCAAAATGAAAACAAAGTGAACCTATAATGGTCTCGTTTTTTCCCTTTGGATTTTGGAACCCTAAAATATCGTATTAAAGAAAATTAACTAAGTAGTAGTAGAAAATACTCCTTTATTTCGTTATAGTCGGACATATGTATGGACTTAGTAATACTAGCAAATGTTCCAAATCTGAAAACATTTCATCAATTATTTAAACACAATATTTCTATTCAGCTTATCCTATATTCTCACGAGTATACAATTGGCCCTATGTGCCATGAAATAAATCACACCAATCAAGCTAAACTTTAACATGTTTAGATAGATAGATAGATAGATAGAAAACTCTTTATTTGCACACTATAATATTACAGTATTAATGTTGATACAAACAAGGAATTGCTGTAAAACAAACGTAGTGTAACACGTCCATAGGCCAGGTGGTGTGATGATTTACGCAAGACGGCTGGTAGGAGCTGGATGCGAGAAGCCGAGGATCGAAATAAGTGGCGTGCAAATTGAGAGGTTTATGTCTAGCAGTGGACTGAGATAGGCTGATGACGGTGATGATGAACTTAAACCAACTAACGCGTAAATATTTGTGCAAACGAAACAGTACTATATTGCATTTTGTATCTGTATTTGGTAATGTTTGTACAGAGGCAGAGACAAAAAGTATATTTTATCATTCTTTAGGACGAGAAGTCAGGAACAGAGGTAGCTAATAGCAGTCTATAGTGTGCTGATTTCATGATGATTCCCATGGACTAATTGAAATAAGAAAGTAGTTTAGTCGCCTTTCATTTTGTCTGAAAAACTAAGAAAGATAATGGAGTTGATGTTTGTTTGCCGCTTGTGTGTAAACACCCAGGACGTGCAAGTTGGAAGGGTGTTGTGACATCCTATCCTAACACATATTTATTATTTTACCTTTTGTTATGCTACAGGTATCATATATATGTATATTAATATATTCAGACATCTAACATACAACTATCTAGTTTCAAACTAAGCAGAGCTTGTGTTATGGGTACTTGGCAACTGATTTAAATACATTTATACTATTTTTTTGTAAATATATAAATATTGTACTTTGGAAATTGGAAACACCCAAACTCAGAAACAAATATTTGCAGATCGCACAAACATTTTTTCCGACCCGGGAATCGAACCCAAAACCTCATGCACAGCAGTCAAAAAAGGATAAATTAAGCTTCCTATATATGAAGTCTTCATTGCAGTTGCGTTAGCATAGAGCAAAACTGCAAAATTAAATCCGCTTGCAAAATTATTAACAAAAGGGTTTTACAAACTTTTTTAACGATGCATTTTTGTTGCAGGAATAAACACACGGATATGAAACGTGCCATCGCGTAGTGTTGACATGGCTTATCTAGTCCTCGACTACGATACTAGTACAATATTAAGAATTTTATCTGCAAGAAGAAATATTGTATTATTGTTTTTAAACATTTACATGTACGACTGTGTCTTTATATCTTTATTCAAGTAAATTTTGGTGCCATTGGATTTATACCTCAGAACTCTAATTGGTATTACTTTTAACTGACTTGTAGTATCTTTAATAATTTTCGCCATCGCCATATTTTATTATAAATAGTATTTAATCTTAGAAATAGTTTCGTAATGGTGGCGAACGGTGTAGTAAAGAACTACGAATAAAAGCTATCAACTCACTTCGCTCAGTCGGACAGGAACATCTAAAGTTATGTTGTACTTTACAAGACCAGGTTTTTCTTCGTTTAATTCAAACAACACAGTGGTCATGTTCGTTGCCTTTGGACCTTTGCAGGACTCCCAACTCGTATTAGGAGTAACAAAGGGCCCCTGGAAAGAGCTTTGTGTATTTTGAATTTATATAGATACCATTTATTTGTTACCGTATTCAATAATGAAATAAGAAAACAATATTGCTTTAAATTTGTTGCGCCTGAAATTCAGAATATAAAAATAATTAATGTGTTCTATAATATTTCTCAGCGGCCCTTTACTGGACGCATTCACCTGTAATTTAACCTTAGACTCAAGCAGGTTAAAAAAATTAGTAAACTAATATTACTAATAGTAACTTAAACGAAAAACAAATATTGTAGTTCTACATGAACTACAACATTTTTATGAACACAACAACCGATGTGAAGCATCTTACAGTTATATAGATTCACAAGGAACAAACGTTAAGGTAGATCTCAAAAGCTACTTACATAATTATTTACATTTTTTGTTAAGAGAAACCGACACACCTGCTGAACAAGCTAGAGTTAGAAGGATAATCTAAAGAATCGGCATTGCACACCACCTCTCCTAGTCCTATAGTAAATATTTTCGTACTGTAACATTTTCGCCTTAATGTTTTTATAATGTAGTGTACGGTTGATGAGGATTTAATAAAAGTATTTAAATTACGTAAACTTTTCTGATTCCATTACCTGTTTCCTCATTAGTTCTACATGAACAGTTTCATTATGGTAGATTGTATATTTTGGTACTTACAGACTTTAAAGAAACATTTTTATTATAAGCCAAGAGTATAAATTAATGCCACGAATTTCAAAACATGTAATTATTATAATTTAATGAACAGCGCTCTATTACTAATTCAGAACAAATTTAGAAACGATTCATTATTTTAATTAGAATAATTTTTATAAGCACGTTTTCTTTGATTCATATTTTCGATAAATATACATTGTTTGAATTTGTACTTCTTGCCTGGACCGGATTGTACGAAACCATGACATTTCTCGTGTTCGGTCGAAAAAGTGGTTCTATGATAAGTGTTGGTACTAAGTAGTAATAACTGTTTTGGATTTTTTTTATGGAATCTCGGGAAAGCGACGTATCGCCTGATGGTAAGTGATTACCGCCGCCCATGGACATATGCAACACCAGAGGCGTCACAAATGCGTTGCCGGCCTTGGAATTTTTTGGATTGGAAGAAGAATGGGGATGTGGAGAGGGATTGGGCCTCCGGTATTCTCACTTACTCGATGAAACACAGTGCAACTGCTTTATCGCTCCGGTCGAGCCGGCCCATTCATGCCGAAGCGTGGCTCTCCAAAGCGCGGTTCACTTTGCTGTACAACACGCTCTGCACAATCTCTTAAAGCTGCTATATTGTTTCGTGGCTTTCATTGGGATAGCAAGTATGTATTTTATTGAAAGCTGCTGGTGTAATGTGATGTGATAATAATTGTTCTACTAATTGTATCTAGCAGTTAACCTAGGTTTCTCCTTATATTGGAAGTTTTGGCCTCTGGCCGCCCGTAAAATATATATTTCTAGTGTAGGAAATATATTTAATCAAAAAATCATTCAATCTTACTTTCATATGAAAGTTCATATTTTAATTTTCATTTTTCTCTCGTATTATTTTTTGTATTCTGTAATATAAAAAAGAGCTTTTTTAAGGAGGGGAGTAGAGTAGATCAGAGGAGAAACAGGTTTAAGCTAAGCTATTATAACGTCTTTCTTTAAAAAGAGTATAACTGAGATTAATCGACTGGTTCCAATTTCAATCAATTCATCAACCACCCATAATGTCCCACTGCTGGGCTCGGGTCTCCTCTCAGGAGAGGTTTAAGGCCATACGTCCCCACGCTGGCCAAGTGCGGGTTGGGGACTGGCAAGAGGACGTTCTGGCTACGCAAATCTTTACCAATCCAATTTACTTAACTATTAATTAAAAAAAACAATGATGTGGATTAAAGTGACTTTATTTGTTGTAGGGGAACCCCTTCTAAATATTTTAACTATTCTATCTTTATTTTATTTTTTTACTAAATAAAATATCATAAGTGAGGCACTGGATATTGCCTTGGTTAGACGAAACGACAGCCTTGAAACTAAACTCGCCGTAAAAAAATGAATCTCCTAAATACTGAGTTGCTATTGTGTTTATGTTCAACTCAAAGTTATACTCTCCCTGTAAAAGAAAACAGAACTGTTATAAAATACCATGTTAAGCTTTGATGTTGTAAATTTCATGTACATTGAGGAGAATTAATAAGGAATAAAGCTGAAGTGAAAAGCAATCTTTAAATAAATTGGTATATTGTGTAAAGACCCAACTTCAATCGATACAGAACTTTTTGAGTGATTGCACAAAATATAAAAGTAGAAATAACATGCAAACGGCTATAGTTGGGAATGTTTTAATGCGACAAGTAATTAATGCTACGATAGTATTAATCAGCGAAAAAGTCTCTGATTGTGTTAAACCGCGTTGAAGAGTAAATTAAAGTTACTTTTTTAATTTTTAGTATGACAACGAACAGGCGTGTGCCTGATGGTAAGTGATTACTGCAGCCCACGTTGGACCTCCGGTATCCTCAATCACTAGGTGAAACACAACGCAAGCGCTGCTTTTCCGAGAGGCCGTGGTATCACTCCTGTCAGGCTGGCCCATTCGCGCCAAAGCGTGGCTCTAATCAAAGGTGATGTTTACTTTACTCCGCATAAGTAACCCAATGATAAATCTTTCAAAAAAAGTGTGTAGTCCGACCTCAAAGGCTGGTAACGCAATTCCGACTTTTGTAGTCTCTTTCAGTTAGACGTCGATTCTTTATATTTTAAGATTTATGATGATGAAGTTCTCCTAGCCAATTTCGGCCACGGCGGCCAGTGTCAACTGAAACCAGCCAACTCCGCAGGAAATATTATAGTGCACTAGTGTGTGCGCAAATACAGGTGCACTCTCTGTTCCCTCTCTCTCATAAACCGATGGGATGGTTAACCGACACGACCGGGAGAGATCAGGCGCAGGACCAACTGCTTCACGTGTTCTCCGAGGCAAGAATTTATATTAAAAAATTTATCACTACGCTAAGAATCTACATAGAAAAGGACCGATGAAGAGAATTTTACTAACTTTTTTAACGATGCAGTTTCGTTGCAGGGTTAAATAGAGAGATAGCAAACGGGATACGGCAAAATGCTGGCACGGATTATCTATTTTGTAATTCCACAGCGTGTTTTTTTGAAGACCTTCGACGCGCCACACGTGGATTTTTATCTATAAGGAAAATAATATATCATTATTTTTTGGTTTTGGATATAATTCAATAGACATAATTAGTTGTTGTTAAAGTTATTTTTATCTCAATAATCTTGTTAATTGGTAGTAAGTTATTGTATTGTATTTGTAGTTTATTATGATTCTGCCTTCGTTTTTATATCCAAAAATTGAAGATTTAATGACGCACAAATTGCTGCAAATTCTATATGACGCTACTGTGATAGAATAGTTTCATATTATATTCTTTTCAAATAAATTTATTTTAAAGAACTTACACTAAGAAATCGTTTCTGTTTCCTATAGATGAGGCATAACAACCCAGTTGCACTCGGTGATTAGAAACAATCTCTGAGGGTAAGCAACGACAGCGAGATCAGTACCTGGATGGGTGACCGCTGTTGGCATGATACCATGAGCGTCACCGTGATCGCAGGTCACATTACAGTCAGATCGGGTTGGTATCCCGGACTTTGGGCGGCTTGAAAACACCCAATAGGTAAGATTACGTAGCTACAGCGTGTCTTGCCAGTCCCCAACCCGCACTCGGCCAGCTTGTGGACGTATGGACTTAACCCTCTCCTGAGAGGAGATCCAAGCCCAGCAGTGGGACAGGATTGTTGATGATACATCCGATGAATCCTCTCAATCAATGATTTGTACGGGCTTAAGTTCTAAGTAAACTAATTAAGTGCTAAGTAAAATCTAACCAATAAGTGAAATTAAATGAAGAATAAAAAGTTTTAATAATAAGCCATTAGAAGAACATCTACTCACTAAACTCAGTCTCACAGGAAGATCAAAAGTGACATTATATTTTATGAGACCGGGCTTTTTTTCATTTAATTCGAATGTTGCAGTGGTCATGTTTATTGCATTTGGGCCTTTACATGTTTCCCACTTCTTAATAGTAACATCAAAAGGTCCCTGGAAGCAGAAATGATTATATCAAAACCAAATATTAATTCGGCAATTAGTTACCATCAGGTACACTTTTTTATACTTTATGGCAGAAGTACCATGAATCCTTCACGTGACGGATGGTACAATTGATAAACCCTTACGTGACTAGTACCATAAAAACACAATGTAATATGAGCAAGGTGAAAATGAGCAGAGGGTCATTCAATACTGTTCAATTAAGGCCCCCGAAAACCCGAAACTCAAAACTTATAAGTGTATTGTCACCCATTGATTCAGGCTCGGACTTTAATAATCTTACTCATTTTGTGGAAAGCAATAAAAGGGTTCCTTAGCACAATTTTTTTGAATTAGTTGTGTTACTTCTGTCAAGTCGGTCAAGTTGAATATTTTTATTTTATTTCATACGTATAATTTTTCAGATGCTATTATTTTTGACGTGGTTTTTTTACCTATAGAATAATAATAATAAAGCTTTATTTTTTCTCACAGGAAAGGTACAGTTTAAGTTACATGAGATTTAGGTACAAACATAACAGTTTTTTAAAAATTCCCTAGTGAGAGCTGGAGTCCATACTAGGCTTGAAGCCTGTGTGACAGAGCTGAAAAGTCTTGTACTAAACAGTCAAACAGGATATATCGTATATTGAGATTTATAATATTTATCAAAGATTCAGGAATATTTTTTAATTTCTATATTCCATAAAAAATACAAACTAAAATCCTCTTTGCCATCGATAAAATTAATTCAATTGACAGACTTTTTAATATGTAGTATAATCTACAATTTAGCTTCGTTTTTATACTATTGATTAATATTGAAACTTATTCATATTCTAAAGCTGAAAAATTTGATTGTGTATATGTAGATACGTCAATCTTAGAAACTATTTGTATGTATTAAAGGATGTTTTTAGTGTTGGATAGACTATAAATAAAATATAAAAGCTAATTGAGCTATTTAATATCACACTGCGACTAACAAGAGCCTAGAATAAAATGAAATATTGCACAAACGAGGCAATATTATTCATTTCAACTCGCGTTAGCCATGATTTTTGAAAACCGATTATATGATGGTGAAATTTCGTGTTATTATAGGTGTGAAAAATTACTCACATAATTATTAGCATTTTTCGTTAAAGAAAAATCGGCATCTACTTCTAGCAACCAAACTATAGTTAAAAGTATAATCTTCAAAATCAGCATTATAGACCACGTCTCTTAATATCGTATGGTAGATACAAATTGCATGTAGCAATATTTGATCCTTAATGATTTTTTAATGAAATGTACGTTTGATGAGGATTTAATAAGAGTATTTAAATTACAGCAACTGTACCGATTCAATAGCATGCTTCCTCATAATTCATTTATGAATTATTCCGAAATAGTGTGATTATAGTTATTCATCGTTATCATTAACAACAATATAACAGTCCACTGCTGGTCATGAGCCTGTCCTTATTAATGACGTTTTGATCTACTACAAGGGTTAGTCTCTTGTTCTTCTTAGCTCCATAATCGGCTCTTACTACAATCACAGGATGTATAAGAGTTATGACAAGCCGTTTAATCCGTTTTTGTGCGGACGGACACTTTTTTGTGCGATACTACTGACTGGTGGCATGTTGGATTCGCACCGACTAAAACCACACGCCGCCTCGTGGCACCAGGAACAGGGGAACCAGGTGCACTCTCAATGGAAATCCCTGGAAACCTAACAAACCACGGGCCACCCACGGTCCGTAGATGGCGCCCACCTGAGCAGAAGCCCCGATGTTCCCTTGCTAAAAAAAAGCGCTTGCGCCTCCACCTCGGTGCGGATGCTTCTGCTACGGTGACAGATAACCTCACCTGCCCCCCCCGTCCAGGCTAGCGCTTACGGCACAATTAACTCACAAAAAGAGACGGGTGAGTTCCACGCGCTCTCTCTTCATAACATGGCGGCATGATTGCGACGCAACGTTGCGTTAATGAGCGATAGAACCTCCACTACTATGGCCGCCATGAGATTGCGCCTCGGCTCCCCCCACGCTGGACATTCTGCCAATGTGTAGAATGGTGGCACTCAGGCGTTGGCTCTTGCAGATCATACACAGGTGATCTCCAAATCATCTTTTTCAAATAATCACTCGTCCGTTTGGGCTAGAGGACATGGGATTGCCTCGATTTGACCAAATAGAGTCGCTAACTTTTCAAAGGTTAACTACAATTCTCTCTCAAATTGGGACGTGCTTAAATTGCAGGCCCCTATCTCAACGCAGTAGTGACCTGCAAGATCCTGCTCCCTTAATCCCTGGTCATTTCTTAGTAGGTCAACAAATTATGGTATCACATGATGACAATTATGAGTATACTACAGTAACTACTTCACGCAGAAGGCAATTAGTACAACGTATGGTGCAGAACTTCCGGTGTAGGTGGAAGCAAAAGTAATTGACTAACTTCTTCCAAAGATACAAATGGACTACTCAGATTCTTGATAGGAGATATAGTTTTATTAAAGAACGAAAACTTAACTCAGGCTAAATAATTGTATGGTAGGCTTATTGAATTGCATCCGGGCAAAGAAAATTTGAAGCGCGTTGTCTTTGTTCGTTGTAAATGCATTACGAGTAAAATTCCAGCTTCAAAATTATGTTTACTGCCTGTCACTTTATACCAAAGTATTTATTTTCCTATTTAAGTGTCAGTTTCTTATGTTTTAGTTAAAAAAAGTTTCTAGATTAAATGAAGTTTGTACTTTTACTTATATTTGTTTGTTATTTTGTCTGCTTAATGTTTTAAATCTGTGTTAAGTTCCACTCAAAGACTATACTTTTTTGTTTTTGCTTGTTACTTTTTTGTTTACAACTATAACCTATCAGAGCAATGTCAAAAAACCAGTTCGTAATTGCACCGGCCACTATTTAATATTTTTAATCACACTTCCCATTGTTTTTGACGACTGAGTTTGCTAATGGTGGGCGGTACTTAAAGGAAATTATTTCTTTCGGTGAGTGGTATGTTCCTATCTGTTCAACTAGCGCGGATATTAGATAATATATAATAGTTTAGTATTATTATCAACAGATGGCATTGGGAGCGATATACATCGCGCAATCTTTTGGTTACACGTCGGGGTTCATTAACCTTTAATATTTATTAACAAATTTGACTCGCTCTGAGGTACTGGAATTTATTTGAACGGGTATCACTGAGCATCGGGATACCTTGTGCCGATATTGTACAAGGAGAGTCAAGCTTCAGTACACTTAACAAATAACCAAACCGCTGGACAAATTGTTGCATTTCTCTTCACCTCAGGAATCCGCTATGGAAAACACTTCCATAAGAACAAAACTCGCTTATGCAGGTAGCACAAAAACAAAAGAACTAAAATAGAAGCAACTGTTGCCTTAAACAAAAAAAAATATTTTCAATTCTCTTATCTTCTCTATCTTTCTATCTTCATGAGAGCGCTATTTTCATGACGTCCAAGGTTCTAAACAACTACAAATTGAGACAAGGGGGCTAATTCTTCCAAACTCCGAGCTCTTATTAAGTATTTCTATAATCAAAAGAACCCAATAACACTTTTTAGCCTGACCCGTGATCTGAGGTCTAGGGTTCGAGTTTGGGTTATGTATTACATACTTAGTAATGAAAGATCAATTTCAAATACTGCTCTTTTCACCCAACTACGGTAAAGTCAGAGGAGTGTTATGATTTTGTCAGGCTATATATATTTGTATGTGCTCCCTCATAGCTAAAATTTGATAAGCCACAGTCACATATTGTTAAAGTATTATGGTACGTTTCTATGTAACGTGTGACTACGGATATTAAAACTTCTTTCATACCTTTTCAGCGTCGTTTTCTGTTGTAGTTGGGTTTTCTTTTACTTTTTCAAAGAGTTTAAGTTAATCCTAAAGAAGTTAACTCTGTAAAAAATTGTGACAGGAAAAAGGCAGAACGAAGTCAGTTACAGTGTTAACAAAAACTACATACCTAATTAAAAATGCATTTTTATTACAGTAAAACAACCCGAATGACAGGACCACAGCATCCAAAAAGAAACACTACTCTTTCGTATCATTTTTTTTACTAAACACCATGTTGTAAGTGACGCATAAAACGTTCCCTTGGTTTGACAGAACGACAGCCTTGAAACTGAACTCGTCGTAGAAAAATGAATCTCCAAAAAACTGATTGACTATTGTATTTAAATTAAGATCAGAGCTATAATGTCCCTGTAAAAGAAAGAAAGAACGGTGTAATAATAATAGATCTCTTCATTGTACATACATTCATTTCAAAGTTATCATAACATTAGATAAGTACAATTGGCGACCTTTACAGTAATAGTTATAGTAATACATAGTGTAGAGTATATGGGATAAGAACAAACAAAGAATAAGTTTAATACGTGACTAAAAAAAGAAAGGGTTGTAAAGTTCCTCTGCAGCAAATGCGTTGAAGTTGAATTGAAAAATTCGTTGAGTTGATTGTGCATTGTGAGTTAAATTTATTATATAGCTTTCTGTTGATAAATATATTTATATGATATTACGTCATCAAAACAACTCTCTCAAAAGATAAACAGTAAAATAGTAACTTAGCATTATGAAACTGTTTTTGAAAGATAGTTTCAAAATTCTAATCGGTTTCAACGTGAATAGACGGGAAATTAAACATACTTGTGAAAGAATTTATAAAAGAGTATTTACAAACCTTTTTAACGACGCAGTTTTGTTGCAGAGATAAATACATGGGTAGCCAACGCGCCACTGCGAAGTGCTGGCATGGTTTATCTATTTTATAATTCCAGAGTGTATTTTTTTGAAGCCTTTCGACATGCCACACCTGAATTTTTATCTGCAGAAGAAAGAGTAAAGAGTCTAACTCCCGACGCCCCATCATCGAAATTTTCAAGCTGTTTTCGTTTTACACACGTACCTCAAACATCGTTTTTCAACTGTACCGCCTTCAAACTTAGCAATTATAATGTGATTTACACAAACCTACTCAGTATTTTTTTTAAAGAATACTTTAAAGGCGAGAATACATCCTGGGTCGCAAGAGAGTTTACGTATTACGTATACATGAAGTGGACATAAACAACACTACAACTTAAAACAATAATTTGTAGATCACACAAAGTGAAACGCAGTAAAAAGCGCGTGTGCCTGTTTCATACCACTACGCTATCCGTACAGTCTATTGAAGTCAAAAGGCCCAAAATAGCACAGTTGTGTTTTATGTTAAATACAACTTAAAAAAAACTCTCAATCTAAACCTCAAGAAATATCAACTCACCTCACTGAGCCGCACAGGAACATCAAATGTTATGTTACACCTTACAAGACCAGGCTTTTTTTCGATTTGTTCAAATAGTATAGTGGTTATGTCTTTTGCTTTTGGGCCTTTGCAAGACTGCCAATTCTTAATAGAAATAACAAATGGTCCCTGGTTGAAGAAATATATTTATTCTTTATTATTATCTAACTAAAATAATTTACTGTGTTATTATTCTGACACGTACATCGCATGTGCTTTATTGTAGTGAACCCAACGGGATGTATAAAATAGACATCCAAAATTTAGGGGGGCACAATGATACGTCGGGGTCCCAGAGTTTTCCTTCCTGGGATGGATCCCAGGAAGGAACCAGGTGGACCTGGTTCTCTGGCTTCCACTACACACGACAGCGTGTGGTTTTAGTCAGTTCGAATCTGACATATCCGAGAGGATCACAGAACGAAAGATGGGGAGGAGGGGATCACAGAACTATTTGCAAATATTTCACTGACTGGAACGTTTTCAAACCACATATATACTTTAATTTCACAGCTTTTTTAATACTGAGACTTACTATTGGATTCAACATAAATTTTAAATAAAAATTATTTTCATTTAAAATAAATAGTTTTCTAGATGCTTAAGAAGTTCACGAAACTTCTTCGTGCCACAGATCTTTACTAGACATATCCTGGTTGTACAGCTTTGATTTAATAACCAGTTTTACATACATATTTTACAATATTTGAAGTGTAGCATCCCATTCATATTACACTACATAGATTTGGGTAACTGAAGAAATATACAGCAAAATTTTATCAGAATGTTGTATAAAATGTTACTTACATAATTATTAGAATTTTTTGTTAAAGAAAAACAACCACACCTGTCTAAGAACCAAGCTAGAATTAAAATAAAAATCTTTAAAATCAGCATCATCCACCACCTCTCTTGCTACGGTACAGTAAATATTAAATTTATACTGTAACATTTGCTCCTTAATGTTTTTATAATGAAATGTACAGCTGATGAGGATTTAATAAAAATATTTAAATTACAACAATTATGCGGTTTCGATTGCCTATTTCCTTGTTATTCATACACGAATAATTAAGTGATGGTTAGATTATATATTTGTTATTAAGCAGTTTTAAAGAGATATATTTGCTATTTCTTCTTACTTATAAATAGAACAGTGGGGAGCACCGCGGGGCTCAACTAGTATTTTAATAAAACTTGTTGACTATTAGCCAATTATTTACTAGATAGCCCCATTAATCTTGAGATGTATAAAGTGATTAGCCGGAACAAACAGACAGACTGACAAAAATGTTATTTTAGTATATGTACCGTGTATACATACATATGTATTTAGTCTTAAGCGATTATTTTAATGTTATAAACAGACTCTCGAATTTTTCGTATATATTAATTTTATTTATACAATACGAAAACATTGTAATGTAATCAGCACTCATCGGTCCATTAATATCTGATACAGAATTAAAGTGATTACACAGCTATGCTAGTGTGTATAGACCTTATCTGATATTCTAATTAAGAAATTTCTATATTGTGCTCAGAACAAAAGTCAGGTTTATTTCTAATTAATTATAAGTTTTCATGATTCTTTTCCAGTTGCAGTAAAATTTCCACAAAATAGAAAACTATTACTCTTGACTTACTTTTCAATACACAAAATACCTATGTCATAAACTTGAGCCTGCAGGTTATTGTTACTTTTTTTATGGAAAACAAGGCATATGAAGAGATGTATCGCCTGTTATTACTGCCACCCATAGACACCTGCAACACCAGAGTCGTCACAAATGCGTTACCGGTCTTTGGGGGACGGGTATTTAGGGAGGGGTTGGGGTATAGGCCTTAAGTATCCTTACTCACCGATTTTCTGTAAATTACATGGTAACACTCCGATCGAGCCAGCTCATTCATGCATTCATATTATTTGTGACGCTTTTGTTCCATCAGGCGATACGTCTATTCGTTTGCTCCCAACATCATAAAAAAAACTTAATAGTTTAATCAGCAAGCGACGACAGTCAGTAAGTATAACTTACATGAAATATGGAGCAAATTATGTGAAATAAATAACTGTAAACATAATATAACTAAAGCTGTCTGAACTTCTAATGTTATCTATATAAAATATTCAATCGATTAGTTTGAGAAAGTATTTATGTAATAATTAATTGCTTATACCTCTATTCAAACAAAATGAAAAACAATAAACTTATTTCGGAATACCTAGACAAAACACGAAATATGCTCATATATTATGAGCAGCCATCCATAACTGATTCAGATTAGAACTAATTGCACAGTCATGATGTACGACTGGCAGTTACTGGTGTACTGGGACCTTGTCGGATGTTCTAATTAGGACGGTTCATGGTTACAATATTCTCCGACCTTAGAACAAACAAAAAAACAAAGCCGCAGCAACCTAATTTCATTATTTTTTTATACAAAGTTTGTTTGGTTCTGTAACAATTTCAGCATTATACGGATCTAAAAGTATATTTATTGAGGATACTTCAGTATCAGCAAGTATACATAGAGACTATTTGAGCCGTGGAAAATTATCAAAAAATGATACTATTAACTGAGTTAGTATCTTATACCAAAGAATAGAAAAAGTATTTTTTCTTCAAAAGAATGGCGCATTCTACTATTGGAGGCCAAGACACATTTTGGGATGATGAGCCAGTGAAATACATAAGTAAGTACAAAAGATATTCACAGCTACATATTTTAATAATCTTTGATTAAAGGAGTATTATGTCGGTGTACCTCTACTTACAGGAGACCACAGTAAGCAAAAAGAAATAATATCACCTTAACGAATAAACCAATACTTTTAGTAATAAATATATAAAATAGCAGATAGCTGATGATATTAGGAGGTTCTTGGGTAAAAACAGAGCTAGTTAAGTAATACAAATAATTAGTTAGGTAAAGAATCTTTGCAAACATTAACAGATTGAAAAAAAAACAAATATCCTAATAATGTAATATATGCACAAGGTCTTAATGATAAGCGAACAGATAAAAACATTGTCAACCACTACTACAAGACACGCTGACAAAAAGGAGTCCCATTGAGTTAGTAAATATGAAAAACAATGCAGTTTTTCTTCTAATGGTACTAATTTAGTAAAAGGTAAAAATGAATTCCTTTTCAAGTAGCAAATCCGTTTGCAAATTCTGTAATTGAATTGAATATAAACCCTCACCGTCTCAAAATATTTCATGATTTCGCAAAAGCTTTTGATAACAACTTTTAGCTTTTGTTGAAGCTTAGAAAACTACTTGTCATACGAGAACTCTTTTGGATTGTGGAAAATACGAATTGAAAGTAGTTCAAGTACATTCTTGTTAAGATTGAGTTCTTTGTTATGGACTCTACTCCGGTCTGCAGACTCTAATGTTTATTACAGATTAGAATTCAATGTGAAGCTGTGCACCGCGGTTTTATCCACGATTGGTATTTATGTTCATAACAACAACCAAGGGTAAAGCTGCAAGGCGAAGCAAGTCTAAAAAAAGCATAACTTACTCATTATATCATCAGATATCTTCTAGTGAAAGTTCTATCAAAACCAGTCCAGCCGTTCCAAAGTTTAGTTAGAACAAACAGACTTTATGGCTGGCAGATGAATTAAAATTTTGAAATTGTTTTTTTAAAGTTTCTACCATGTTTTCATTATATATATTCTTGAAAATTTTAAATTACAAGGAGACACTTGAATGTTTCTTATTTGTATAGATTTCAATACTGAGACAGGTTATTTAAGTAACATGTATTGAAATATCCTGGAGAGCCAATTATTGTTAATACCCTACAACGCTTTATATCAATTAAACTATACCTGCATATGCCAGTTTTATCTGATCATCTATTGAATCACAATTATTTTCGCGATCTATTATGCTAATATATATAAAACAAATATTTTTATAATAAAATATAAAGATTCGAATTACACTATGTTTGTTTCGATGGAAAATTAAATAGTACAAAGATTTCTTTTACAATAATAATTACGGTACATAGTACATTAATATTATTATTAGATCTATATATTTCGTTAAAGATTCCAAGTGGTAGTGGTTACCATACACAATAATGCAGTATGCAGCATGGTGGCCTATACTATGACGGCCTAATTAGATGCTACTGGGAAATCGTTTTGCCTCCGTTCTCGCACTTACCTACGAAACACGACAACACGATAGATGTAATTTTGGATTGGTCTTCTCTGATACCACCCCTGTTAAGTCGGCACGTTCGTGTTGAAATCGGCATGGCTCTTCTACCTTGTAAATTTACTACCTGCTATTCGAAGAAAATTAGCATCAACACACCGAAAAGTTTTTCTGTTCACTGATCATGTATATTGTAATAACTTTAAAAACATCATTTAATTGTTTTATTTTGTTAACATTTCACTGGCAATCAGTATAATTCTAATAATAAAACGAGTTGAAAATATTGTAGTACTTAAAAGAAAAAGTACTGAATACTTGATAATGTTACCTAATTGGAAGAATAATCGAGAAGTAAAAGTTTTGAAGATGGGAAGAAGTAAACTCATAAAAGATTAAGACACCGCTGTGTAGCACCTGATAACTTTACTCTTCAAGGAGTGTTTGTTATAGGCAAGTTGTTAGCGAAAAAAACTAGACTCGCCCTACTTAAAAGATTATCTATAGAAAATAACCCTCCACCATATACTGTTAACATCGTTTTTTTACGGATAGGAGATCAGCAAGATCTGCTAATATAGTATTTTTATCACCATTTCTCTTAATATAAATTTAAAATTTTAAATTTCTATACAATAAGGAACACTACGAACGATTTTGGTTCTTTTCAATTGCACCTGGCCTCTATCAGGCGCTTACCTGCCTTTGAATTTTATAGCAAGTAAAGAAAGAATGAAGTTGGCACAATCGAAAATTCAGGTGACAAATTTTGACCAGAGGGGCTTTAACTCTTGGGCCTGTATTTCAAAAGACGTCTTATTTATCTGTTGAACTCTTATAACCTTAGATTATTTTTTAAGTTCACATCAAAATTTAAGCGCTAAGCACGCGTTTAAAGTATGACTCAGTTGAAACAAGTATTCATTTCAATTTATAGTCTGTTTTCGATTACACATTCCCCTCAATAAATACGTAAGTATTTTTTTTTTGCCAAATTTTGATTAATTCTTATATTATCACTGCCGATCCGGCTACGCAATGAAGTCTTTTAAACTCTTGTAGATACGATATAGAAGATCTCTACATATTTACCTTCCTCTTGCATCACTCTATCTATTGCTGAAAACTGCATCAAAATTCATTGACCAATTTAAAAGATCTAAGCAAACAGACAGTCGAAGCGACTTCATTTTAGAATATAATATACTTTTGCCTTATTCTGAAATGCTTTGGTGTTTTATTAAAAAACAACAAACAAAATTGAATATCTATTAACGTTAATCAAAGCGAATTGAAATATTTCTGATAAATAATTATTTCTTAAATAAAGTAAGATAAAGTAAATCACTATAAAATATGTCGATTTCTCCTAGAACGAATTAGATATCACCGCATAAAACTAACTTTAACTTGTCTCACTTAAACATATATAAATTTCGTTCAGTTAAAGTCTTAAAAAAAAAGATTGGTGAATCTTATTCTAAGTGACTTTTAATAATTAAATGTGTACTTAAAATCAGTTCTGAGATTAGATTCGTGACAGATACCAATCCTATAGTCTTATAATTGTGATCATTAGCGTTACTGGTATTATTATTACCTACAAAATTAAAGTGTTTTGGATTTACGTTACCATACAGCTATTTTAGAAATCTGTCTGACAGGAGAAATACTCCAACTATACAGACATAGCCATTATATTTAAAATTCCGTTTGAATCTGAGTTGTTTGTATTTTGTTAAACACACTGTGGGCGTGTCATTGTGTTTAGTCTGATTCAAAATTTACTAACTTACTGCCAGTAATACTTCACAATTTCCTTTTTCATCCCAACAAAGGGGCCACTTTAATAAAATTTTAATCAACCACATTAAGATTGACACTTTCCACTAACCAATTCTATTATCTAAACGAAGCTCAATTCACTATCCGACGAAGACAAGGCTCCATTCAAATGTTCTTGCTAGTTATGTGCTAAGAAAGAGCTACTCAAAGACAATTTGTGTCGTCAGCAGTTCGCTATTGGGTTTAAATTATACTAACGACCGAAGTGACCCTTAATTTGATTTAGACTATTACTATAAATATCTTGTATAGGTATTTATTAGGGTAAAATTCATTAATAGGCAAGACTTTGAATAATATGCCGTTTACCAGTTTGAGTTAGTCGTATTTAATTACGCTATGGTCTAAACATCTATCTGTATATATAAAATACTATGTTGTTTTGTGTATTCTTGAAAAACTTGAATCACATTAGTGAGCATCTAATTTTGACTTTGTAACATAAATCTGTTTAATTAAATAATGTGTATTCATAATAGTAGAATGGTAGTTTTTTGAAGCTTAAACTACTAAATAACGTGCACGGGCCAATGACCGTACATTAGACGCGGTCAGCATTTCACATCCACATTTTACATCGGTAAAACAATTATAAATCAGTGCACTTTCAACAAACGCAGGCTGTACTCATTAGCATTAATTACTCTACATTATATCAATAGTTTAATAAGTATTTTGCGTGCAACATATAAATAGCATCAAATCAAGCAACGTCTTATCATTCAACAAGCTGTGTACGCAACCCATACATAAGGAATTTTCGCTTTTAAGAGTATCATTACCCATACATACAAGAGTATAAGTTTCCTATATATACCTACATATTTATTTATTATGTTTGATATATTTTTATTTGGCTACTTTTCTAACGTAGTGTAAGGTGAATTCGATTGTAATTTAGATCTAGTGAGGTTTCATTCCGAGTCAAACAGCAAAGAACAAATAAGGTTGAGAACGATAATTTTTTATCTGATTTCATTGAATAAACTATGTTTGTGTGAGAGTTAAGAATAGTTTTCCATTCGCTTTCCAACTTTCGCAAGTCCCACACATATTTCAAAGATCTTATTATATATTATATATCTTGTATAAAGACCCAGACATTGTTTAGTGAGCTTATTTCAAGAAAGACTTTACTGTTTCTCAGCTAGAAAATTCTAAGTAATTTATTCAATAGTGAGCTTAAAAAGATATATCGAAGATCCCATTCAAAAACTCGGTACTGTGCTATTGTGGGGTTTTTGCTGTTATATCAAGTTCGGTATCTGTGGGCTGGAATATATCAACAACCCATAACGTTCAACTGCTAGACTCGGGTCTCCTCTTAGGAGAGGGATAGCACCGACTGGTGGTTAAGTCGGACTCGAACCGGCTTAAACCGCACGCCGTCTCAGGTATTCAATATATATATTCCGTAATATAAACTTAACTATTTGATATTACCACAATAACTTAGTAATAATACGTTATATATCACCACTTTTTTCTTCTGTAAAGAAATCCCCTTGGATACCACCGACTGGTGGTTATGTCGGACTCGAACCTTCTTAAACCGCACGCCGTGTTGGGTACTAGAAGCCGGGGAACCAGGTACAACCTAGAAAGAGAAATCTTAAAACCCCGACGTACCTCGGGACATCTATAGTTTTGTAGGTAGCCCCCTCATGTGTGGAACCCCGATGTTCCCGTTACTATCCCCAAAAGGGTTATGTTTGTGTACTCCTACGATGACAATGCTGTAGACGTCCATAATATAATGATGCGAGATATTTTTATTGATACATTTACTGCAACAATCCTCTAAACAATGTTACTATACGATTTTATGATATGTATAATATGTATGTTTTAACAAATAAAAAGTATATATGTATTCATTTATTTTATCTTTAGAATTTTTAGTATAATTTATTTTTATTATACATTACTAAGTTTTTAATAAAAAGAGTTTCATATAAATAGCACAGTTTTATTTCACAAAATATAGCTTTCATTTGACATATAGATGACTTGGAACAGTCCCACACTCTGAAAAGATATTCGAATAAATGAATAAAGCCTTTCGCCTGTATAATTTTGATTTTTTGATTACCGATAACCGAACGTCGATATGGAAAAAAGCAATTATATAAGCTACTTAAAAAATGTGTATATACCATCCAATATATTTTACATATAATAAAGGTAAGGCCATTAATAGTGAAGGAAAATAATCCTTCTATAATATATTGTCAAGTGATAAGAGATCTTAATTTCTATGGTATTAAAATAAACTTTCAATGTAAACAAAAGGGAAACTGAGTAAACTTAAAATTATGAGTATATGAAGCTTATGAGAAACCTGTCACAACTCTGGGGGATCCCAATACCAACCTATATAATATCTCTAGGGAAATTATCTTTTCCCTTCAATATAAAAGTACCTTACGATTTTTTTCCTGATGCAAGTACCTCAGAGCTACTGTTACGCTAGATTCTTCTTTCATTCTTTAGAAGAGAAGTAATGTGTTAAAATGGTTATGTACTCCATGATTTGCAATTATTCACGAATGTTAGAAACCCAGTTATAATAATATCTAGCGGGATAACGGATATGCATTATTGTAGTATAATTATCTCCCGCAGACCCATTTCCCGCTGGTTAGTAATTTAGTATTACAATTTTGTTCACCTAACGCAGACGTACATAACGTACATTATTGCATTATAAATTTAACTACAGTAAGTGTTCTAGAGTAAAAAGTCACTATTAAAATTATTATTTCTTCGGTTATGTGTATAGGTTTAATTATAAAATCTCTTTATTTAGTTTCCTATTCTCACATACATTACAACCAAATTGCACCTACTTCCTGCCTTCTCTGTATCACTTTGGTCGACTGGTAGAGAATGCCTTGGGCATTAAGTCCGCCAATGCACCAAATGTGCATAATGTATAAATAAATAAATAAAGTTTTCGCTATAAATCAAGACATCAGAGTTCTTAAAAATCATTCGACACAATAATTTTGGAAAAAATTGACACGAAATAGGTGGTCAAAATCGGTTAAGGAATCATTGCTTCCATATTTTACATTTTGGCTATAGTTTCTAGACTCATTTATTCATCATTAAAGCTAAATTGCTTTAATCAAATAAATATTTTGCAACAAAACTCTGCTGCTATATTATTTGCAAATAGTTTCTACAACTTTTTTGCAATAGGTTCATTACTAAGCTAAGTCGCATTCTTTCTTTTTGCATAGTACTCATCTGAGTCTTCAGGATACGCGAAGGAGATGGGTATAGTATAAATGAAAAGTACCATCTGTATACATATATTAACATCTCGAGACGAGTTCTGTGCCTTTTTTATATCGTGCGACAGCATGTCACCGGTTAAGGTTTGGTCTTCTCGCTTTCGGTTAAAATATACAGTCATGAATTTGATGGCAAGTATTAGAATTTTGACTGTTATATCTCTAAAAACTATTTCGTAACGTTAATATGTAGGTAATTTACTTTTAATTTCTAACAAACCACCCGTTTTCAACCTTAAGTCTGAAAACATTCAGATCAAAACCTATTATTTTCGCAAGTAACTAGCATTGGATTATAAAACAAAATTTTTGTATTAACTCAATTACTGATGATTCCAATGGCCACTGTCCAAATTCTTAAAAATATTTAAAAATACCGAACAGTTAAAGTCACATAATTTAATCGGTCCCAACAATCGTTCACTATTGTACGTTTGAAGAAACTATTGCACTAAAAAGCTGAGATGGGTATGAACTCACAATGCGATTGTCTGTATATCTCAATATATCAAGTATTGCGGTAATATATCGATTAGTATACAAATATCTACTTATAGTTGAAGGAATAAAATTATTATTTACAGTTTAAGCATGTTTAGTGGAATCATACCTATAGTACTTCAAGATATGAAAGGTGTCCAATCAAGTAACTCGCGAGACGACCACAAAGAATAGAAGCTGCGTGCAACACAATACCATTGCATTGCCAGACTGCCTCGGTGGCCCAGGGGTAGCGTATGCGACTGATGTTTCTGAGGTCTCCGGCTCAATTCCCGGGTTGGATCAAATGTTTGTAGGATCTGCAAATATTCGTTTCGGAGTTTGGGTTTTTCTATGTATGACATGTATGTATTTAGTAAAAAAAAGTATATAAGTATTATATCAGTTGTCTAGTACCCATAATACAAGCTCTGTTTAGTTTGGGACTAGATGCCGTTGTGTGTTAGTTGTCGGAAATGTATTTATGTCCGTGTTTTACGGGATTGCTGCTTTGATCACTTTCTTGGTACGAACACTGCGTAAATGATTTTTACAGTGAAACCGATACCACAGTGATTCGGTTCCCTTTATCACCCCACTCCATTTTAATCTTACAAAACATTTTACAATATTGCCGTAAAAATAAGAAAACACAATGAACAATCATATTGAAATGACAGATTCCAAAATCAAAAGTAATATTTTGTTTATTTTTAATTATAACAGTATTTATGGCCAGATTAATCATTATATATTTTTATTTAAATCTAATAGGTTATTAAGTATACCATTCCACTATTATAAACGGCTACAAAGGTCAAATTCTATGAAGCGACCAAAATCTATTTCAGATAAAACTAATAATTTACATTGACTTATTCAGAAGAGGAAATTTAATTTTGCGGTTTTAAGAATACTTCAATTTCGTTACTCATATACGCTGTGACAATTTCAGTTATAATTTTTTTGTGAAAGATGATAATGCTTATGGACCTTGAGCCTGGATTCCGCAAACTTCTGGGACGGGTCCGGATGGCGTAAGAAAGCGGTTCCCGAATCTCTCCCGTCTCAGGCGCAGAGTGGCACACCGTGAGGTTTTAGTCGGTTCGATTCCGACACACCGCCCCGCCGCAAACCCCGGTGAGGTGAAGGCCCGAGGGGGTTTCCACACGTAAAAACAAAAGGGTTCCGCAAACTTACGGTATAGTAGCAAAGTTCATATTAATGCTAACGTAGTATAATAATGGTGACTTAGTATTTATTATTCCCATCAGGGGTTCCTTTGGGCGTGCGTAGAAGTCGAAATTTATCAAAATTCTGAAAATGTGGTGTTAGCATGTTTGCCGTTTTAATTTATTAATTTTTATTAAATGTAAAGATTTAATGGCAGACAATTCTTGCG
This sequence comes from Hyphantria cunea, assembly GCA_003709505.1. Taxonomy (NCBI): domain Eukaryota; kingdom Metazoa; phylum Arthropoda; class Insecta; order Lepidoptera; family Erebidae; genus Hyphantria; species Hyphantria cunea. The sequence goes on from PKRV01001177.1 coordinate 4,749,469, forward strand.
GTGCCTACTATAGTTAATAGAACTTCAAAACTGCGAAATTTTCAAGAAATTTACGTTGTTTCAGTGAAGCTTAAAATTATACGTCACTAGTTGACCCGACAAACTTTTTGCCTATATGGGTTACCCTTATCATTTAGGGGAATGAAAAAAAGAGGTTGGCTGATTCTCAGACCTACCCTATATGAATACAAAATTTCATAAATATCGGTCCAACCGTTTCGGAGGAGTTTGGTAGCAAACACTGTGACAAGAGAATTTCATATATTAGATTAATCATACACATATTTAAAAAAAATAGATAGATAGGTTGCTTCTGACATTCAAGCAGACAATATAATACTTTCTGAGTCGTGCTAATGAAGGCCTAGTATATGTAACAGCATTTATATTAATTTAACATAACATTTTTCTAACAATTTTATATTTGATTCAAACATGCAACTTTAAACAACAGTCCACTGCACATGATACGAAGCATCGATGCGTTAGCAGAATTTCAATATCCGTCTATGAGTTCATAAAGTACTTGCAATACTGTAGGACTGTTACAAAACTTACGATTAAACGCAAAAGGAAATAAGCGTTACGGTAATGCACACACATAGCATAGATGTCAAATATAAGATTTTTATTTTATCGCTAGAAATTATTGAAAAGATACACAAACATATTTGAATTATGTTCACACATTATTTTAAAAGTTTTATGTGACACACGATATATTCCTAGTGTTCCTATCGGTTCGACCAAAATGATACCACGGCCTCACATAAAATCGGTATGTAACTTGTACTGTGTATCACAGAGTGAGTGAGGATACGTGAGGCCCATATATTCCAACCTCCACCCCCCCTCATCCCGCTCCCCATTCCCCAAAGGCCGGCAATACACTTGTGATACCTCTATTGTTTAGTGTCCATCCACCGATGGACACTAAACAATAGAGGTATCACATCATCAGAGGTATAATAGAGGTATGATAATCGCTTACCAGGTGATACGTTTACTCGCATCAGGTGATACGTTTACTCGTTCGCCCCAAATTCCATAAAAAAATAACCATTTTGAGATACTTTTGTGGCGACTTCCACATACAGCGTCAACATAAATATAAGACAACGCCATCTACCGAAGATACACTGAACTACGGTGTAATGTAGTGTACGAAGAAGCTACCAATCCTACATCGCGCAATAGAAGTTCTCGCGCCGATTAACATATATACAACTTCCCAACATCAGCCGTTGGGCAGTGGCCCGCCAGGCATGATCACCTAGCCTGGTCGGAGGATCCTCCTTTTGTGTTGGAGGGACATGTGGCCCGTTCCTCCACACTTTTTTTAATATCAATAATACTTAATCATAAACTTTATTGTCATATAACGAACAATACAAGTTTTTGAAGTGCGTGTCTCCCGTGCCATTTATCACACCTGTATTACAGGAGCCAGTGCCCTCTCCGCTTTTAATGAACCATTACATTTCTATGCAACAAATATACATGCACATTGCTTAAAATTTGATCTAAAACATATCTTTTAAGTATGATAAATCTAGTACAGCATAACAAATTTCTTGTTGATTGTTGGCGTCATCTGGGTGTGTGGAATGAACGAATGAGTGAGTGAGTGTCAGATATTGTGTAGATCTAGATAACAGCTATTAGATTCTCTCTTAATTAGTCGTCATGAGAGGGTATGCCTTCTGATGATATATAAGGAATGAGTGATTTTAATATGCATCATTAAACCAGTGGCTCAACAGCCTTACACAAGATACTGACTTTTTTAGATTTAATTTGTTTAAGGTATAGATACCAATAGTCTAGTCCATATGTAAGGGCCTAGAAATGGGTGAAAGCTGCGACTCATTGAATTATTTAGAGTAACTACTTAGAATAACTAACAAGCAGTTATTAATTTCCTGGTAGTGGTGTGGTAACAAAAATGACAATATTAATCCTACCAGTAATATAACAAAAGCAAAGGTGTATAAGGATGGATGTTAATTACTCTTTCATGCATAAGCGACTAAACGAATCTGGATTAATTGAATTATGGATTATTGTCTAGAATAGTCCGTTGGCTACTTTTTATATCGAAAAATATAGTGTTCCAATTGAAAGAGTAAGGAAAAAATGGATAATCATCTTATCCAAATGTTAAAATGTATTTGATAGCAAAATTGTTGCTCTAAAAATCGCGCATCATGTGTAAACCGCCTAAACACCGTTTGACATTTTAATATAAATTTAGTACTTTACTGCGAACACCAATATTAGCGGTTTTTGAATATCGATAGTCACTTTGATTTGTTTTACATTGATGTTAGGAGAAAATTGAATCATTCAGTGTATTATTTCCTATTTGTATTTATTGTTATACGCCTCATGGTGATTTATGGTAACCGTATAGGCTTTCATATTGCAAAGTTAAGCTATGCTAGGCAGGTACGTCGAAAGATGGGTGACCATTCTTAACCCCTTCAATACATACAATTTTCGAATACCTAACATGCAACGTCATCTAGTCTCAAGCATATATAGATACATGTACATATTATACATAAAATATAAAACACCCAAACTCTGAAACAAATATTTGCAGATCATCCAAAAATTTGGACCGACCCGGGAATCGAACCCGATGACTCGAGCACAGCATACGCATACGTTACCATTGTTCCAGCGAGGCAGTCAAAAATGAAAACTCCTTGACTCTCAAATAACGTAATACCGTTGCGGCGGTTCTGGTTCCAATACAGACATGTTTGTTAATTGGTACGGGTAGTTTTATTCTGTTGTTCTAGCACTAAAATAGTGTCTCTAAAATTGTTAATTTAGAATAGAATAGTATAGAATAATCTTTATTGTACACCAATTGATACAGTTATATTTGAGCTAAACAATATAATGACCATGTACGAATGGCGGCCTTATCGGTGCGGTGTTTAAATAAATATAATAATTTACTAAATTCAGTTAAAATTACATAAACTAACATTTTAAGATTTTAATACACATTAATGCAAACAAATAAAAAATACAAAAATAATGCACAATGTCCACAATTTTATTGTAAATTACGAAGCTAAGAAATGTTCTCGGACTATTTTTTTTAAATAGGCAGAGATTTAGCTCGCTTTATAGCCATGGGCAAAGCATTCCATTGTCTTACAGCCTGTACAGTGAACGACCTGTCGTTAAATCTGATACAATGCGTTGGGACTGCAAGTTCCAAAGATTCGGATGACCTTAAGGATCTTGAATGTGTGACACTGAGGAAAACAAAGCGTTCCTTTAAATAAGGACATATTTGCGTAGTCCAAATATGAATCTAATACAAAAGTTTTGAAGGCGCTCAAGTTTGTCGAGTTGCTCCTCCGTTATATCAAGATAGCTGATATCAGCATAGATGAGTATAGGAAGAAGAAGAGATTGTGCAAGTGCAATTTTTGTTATTGTTGGGAGAAAATTGCGAAGTCTTCGTAATTTAGTGTATTGATTTCAAAAAATATGTTTTTCTGTGTTTTTTTTTAGATAGCTAGTAACATTTTTAGCGTGACATATCTAGTTTATAATCCTTGACGACTAGTAACGACGTGTAAAAAAATATTTTTTAGTTTATTCTAGAGAGCTGTCCTACAACATAATTGTCACTAATATTAGTCTTTCTTTAAAATTTCGATCTCGTCTAGTACTTGGTTTGTGGAAGATCGATGGCAGTCGCTTGAGGTGATCGTCAGGAGTATCGAGACTCTAAACCGACCCCAAGCTAGTACAGAAAAATAACACCGGAGAAAGTTTTTGTAGTAGTATTAGATAAATTAATAATCTATGGTAAAGTAACAGGAAGAGCGTGGTAGGTTTTAGCCGGAAGACTGTTACAGTCGTAATGGCGGATTGGGTAATGGAGTTAGCACGAGGAACTTCAAGAAGAAACATTTGTATAAGATATTGTTTGAGATATTAAAACAAGTAACAGTAAATTAAATAAAGTTTCCAGCGATCGTTGAAGAAAATAATACAACAATTTCAGTGTCAGTTTATTTTAACCCTACTAAGCATTGATTGATAGATAATTAACGTGAATATAGGCACGTACCCTTTATACCGAGTCGTGAACTACAGAACTCTAAAACATGTGTAAACATGATTGATTAATATAAAACCTAATATCTATAACAGATGGTAAATTAAATTCATACCGAAATATCTGTAAAAGTTTGAGGGGCTTCATAAATTAGTATGTTTCTTACAGAGGCAATCTGACTTCGATTGAACTAAATTAATTTAGTTAAATACTCGTGGTATAACACAGGTTTCATACTACTGATGTCTTAAGTCCAAGCTAAATTCAATTAATTTTATATGAAGAAGTAATGTGATCGAAACGTTTGTCTAGCGATTTGCGTATGCGACAGCTAACCAAGAGATCTTTTTTATTATGCGCAAGTTGAACCGAAAATATCTTTCTTCTTTTCAAAATATAAAATATTAGTAAAAAATTTATGGAAGCTTGGTGGTGTTTCACTTCCGTACCTAGGAGGGCACGTTAGGCCGTCGGTCCCAGTTCTTCTCAGTAACAAATACACTGTATTTTGATTATGTTCAGACATTATTTTAAACTTTTTTGTGACTTACGATATATTCCTATGAGTCCTTTTATAATAAAATATATTTCGATATATATTGGGGTACCACGCTTCAGCATGAATGGGTCGGTTCGCCCGATGTGATGCCACGGCCTCACAGAAAATTGATATGAAACAGCGCTTGCTGTGTGTTTCACTGAATAAGTGAGTATAGCAGAGGACCACACACCTCCGAGAGGGCGCCTTGAGACGGCGACCCATGTCGTGCGGCGTTCCGCAGGGGTCTGTCCTTGGACCACTCCTGTGGAACGTGGGGTACGACTGGGTCCTTCGCGAGCGTCTCCCCTCCGGGCTGGGCGTAATTTGTTACGCCGATGACACGTTGGTCACAGCCCGGGGGGCGAACTTTCAGGAGGCGGCGTGTCTGGCCACCAGGGGAGT
>PKRV01001177.1:4755867-4776759 GCA_003709505.1 Hyphantria cunea
CACAAAAAAAAAAAAAAAAAAAAAAATGGACCACACACCAACTGCTCCCCCATCCCCCCCACCGTCTTCCAAAGGCCGGTAAGGCACTTGTGACGCCCATGGAGTTGCGGACGTCCATAGGCGGTGGTAATGGCTAACCATCAAGCAAACCCTATTACAATAAAAAAAACACCACATAACAACAGATTTGACAGTCCATTGTTAGACAGAGGCTTCTCCTTAGGGAAGAGATTACTACAATCTTTAAAGTATCACTTGGCGGACACTTACAATCAGGTAACCAGTCTGCTTATTTCCTCTTTAAGTCATAAATAAACATTAATACAAAAATTGAACGAAGGTACTCAATTGAATTTCATACAAAAATATCTTTGTCAATATCTTTGTAATTGCAGACAATACTGGTGTCCAACACAATGGCGGATGAGATGCTTCGGCATCATTTTGCCACCGATTTTGTACTCCTCAAAGCTCACCGTAATTATTGGCTACCTGGTCTTCTGTAAGATGATAGTATCACCCTCACCACCTTCGGACACTTCAATATGTTAAAACTTCCAAATTCAATTCTTGCATGTGCTTGTGTGCTATGAAAGCTAGAATGACTGATAGAATAAATAGTATAGTCTTTTTGAAAATACAAAAATTTTACGTATAGAGAATACCCAAACTCCGGAATAATTAACATTTGCAGATCATACACACATTTGATCCAACTCGGAAATCGAACAAGCTCCTACTGCGCCACCAAGATAGTAATAAAAAGTTGAATTGGATGTCAATAATATAAATTATGTTACTGTGTGTGGCATCTTTAAGTTGTTATTATCTTCCTGATTCCACAAAAGTACAAATTGCGATTTAATATAGTTAATGGATAGCGACCGAAGCAGCACGCGCATGATAGATAGAAGCTAAGGCCTGGCACGTTCACCGTCTGTTAAATTAATTTAATTCTCCTTCTGTATTTAAATAATAATCCAGTTTCAAACTATAGTGTGAACCTTATTTATCTCTTCAACTATAGAACCCCTACACTGTGCATGACCAAAGTACGATTTACTGTCTATAGTCATCACAAAGCTAACGAACTAATATGCTTCCTAAATCACATGACTGTCCTTTTAGCCAACCATCTTTCCCTCTTTCATCTATAAAACGAACACATCTTAAAGACCCACTATTTTTCACACACAAAGAGACTTTAACAATATCTCCTTGTCTCGTTAGCTTCATACGATATCCGTATTTTATCACCCCTCTGCTTGCCCCTATTATACCGCGGAAACGTTTTTAGTTCAGCAGATCACATGAAAGAACGCACAAGTAAAGAATTGCAATTTTATCAAATATTAGATCATCGTATAATCGCCTTTATGTCTTGGTGCGTAAGGTTGAAAATTTTGATGTTAAGTTGGTTAGTTTTCGTTGGAGGATTAAGCGTGATCATTGATGTGGTAATTGTATCTATGAGTTTCATGAAACTATGTTGAAATATTTTTATTGGCGAAGTGATAAGTAAGAGTTCTTAAAGCTAGTATTCAATATAGTGAGCATTATTGAGCCTGGAAATAAATAATAGAAGAGCAAGGGATGTACGATGTCGTATATAGATGTTAAAAGTATCGATACAGTTTCTAATTATTTTTTGAATATTTGAATATTTTTTTTGCTTTTGGTTGAATTTAAGTTACTAATTAATATGCCTGAAATTAATTATTACTTGCAAGATATATGGATGACACTATACTCACCAATGCCACGTAACGTAATTTGGCTTGATTGATTTTGAAGTACTAAAGTAACAAGCCTCGAAAAAAAGAAACAATTTTCAAAATCTTGATGCTCATAATGTTTTACCGTGTTTTAAAATTTGTATTTTGGTTATGGCTGTGTTTTGTAAATAAAGTTTTATTATTATTATTATAATAAAACTTTATTATGATTATCTTTATTAAAATCATGTTTAACATATTGTTTACATTTTTAAATATACATAAAAAAACGAATATATTTAAAAATATAAAAAATAGTAGATCACTGACTTCGGGAACAGGGATTAAGAAACCGGTAGTTAGGGCTCCAAAGACAGGAACCTCCTTACAATACGAGCCGTGTCAAGAAGTGAATGTGAGCCTCTCGAGTCGAGGTTTTTGGAAATAAATCCGTGAGCAGATATGACTACCTACTAATCTACAATCTCGTGAGATGAATCCAAGTATTTCATTTGTTTTTTTTCAACTTTCACGAGATTCTCGTCATGAGGAACGGCAATGTCGACAATCATTGCACGCCGCTCTAATCGATCTATCACGACAATATCAGGCTTATTGGTAACAATAGTCTCCTGTCTATGATGATAGATCGATCCCAATATAGTGTAGCTCGACCATTCTAGAAAACTGGGTCGGACACATACCTGTAGTATGGCAACTCTGAATTCACAACTTTGTTTTAAGAGCAAGCTGTTGATGTACAATCCTGGCTACTTGGTTGTGCCTGTGCAAATATTCACCGTTGGCAAGACGAGATCAAACAGAAGCAATACGCCTACTAGATTCGCCGGGACGGTGACTGGTCCGACAGATATTAATCATACCTGCTTTCAGAATATACCTCCGATAGTTATTCGTCGTTAGTCGTATTCCATGGAGAGAGTTGGGTCGATGTTCACCGCTACGCTGACCTAGGACTGCATAAGATTAAGTGGTGGCTTGGTACCAGTCTATTAACTTTGAATCTAGCAAAGACTACCTTCCTGCAGTTCACCGTGGGAAATATCAAGCCTCCTAACATTAATCTCAAGATTCACGCATGCAACTACCATAATTCCCCTGTAACCTGCTCCTGCTTTCAGATAACTAGATCCATTAATGTCAGGTATTTAGGTGTAATTATAGATGAGAAGCTTAACTGGCACTCACACATTGAGAGTGTTGTTGCCCGCACCAGGAAACTTATATGGGTCTTTAAGAAGTTGAGGCATATTGCTGACATGGATGTTCTGCGTAAAATATATTATGCACTGGCGCAATCTGTGCTTGCTTATTGTATAAAAGCATGGGGTGGTGCATCTAAATCTTTTATGATTGATCTGGAAAGAGCCCAGGCCTCTCCAATTTCACGCCATTTAGTTCGATCTATGGCTTCTCGCATCCAGCTCTTGCCAGCCGTCTTGTGCAAATTATCGCTCCACCTGGCCTGTGAGCGTCCTACACTACGTTTGCCGAGACGCGGTCTCCACTCAAGAACTCGTTTACTCCAACGGTCATCGGTTCTTCGGCAAATGTGGCCAGCCCACTGCCTCTTCAGCTTGTTACTGGGGGCTACGTCGATGACCCTGGTTCTTTGTCGGATCACCTCGTTTCTGATGCGATCCCTTAGAGAAACGCCGAGCATAGCCCTCTCCTAAGCACGCTGAGCGACTTTGAACTTATGGACCAGTCGAACCGTAAGTGTCCACGTTTCGACTCCGCATGTCAATACGGGTAGGACGCACGCATTGAAGACTTTCGTCTTTAGGCACTGTGGGATCGACGATGAGAAGACCCGACGAAGTTTCCCAAACGCTGCCCAACCTAGCTGGATTCTTCTGTTCACCTCGTCCTCAAAGCTGTTTCTACCTAACTGCAAAGCCTGACCGAGGTGTACATATTTTTGAACAACTTCGAGAACGGCACCGTGTACCGCAACCGGTTCCGGTAGTTTATGTTCATTGAACAAGACCTTGGTCTTGTCCAAGTTCATCCGTAGGCCGATGCGCACAGAAGAGTCAGCCAGGTCGTTCAGCATCTGTTGTAGGTCCTGCAGCGTTTCTGCCATGATGACGATGTCATTTGCAAATCGTTGGTGGTTAACCTCGGCATTTGTTTTCTTTTTTTCCATGTAATCTAACAACATCACATGTAATCTAACAATGAGAGAAGACACTGATTTCTGTAACACAGGTCATTGAACCTAGCTCAGAGATCAGGGAGCTTAATATAATTTGTAAGAAATTTGTTTTATGGTAATAAATTTATTATTTATTATTATTATATTCGTCATGATAACTTCATCCATAATCTTACAAACAAATTCTTCGCTTTCTCCGAAGAGATCACCATACCGTAGCCAACAGGTTGATCCTTTGAAGTCTATGTCGGACCCATTAAGGGCTCTATAAAACCGGCCATGGAGTCTTTTACCCTTCCATACCTCCCTGAGATCATTAGTACCGAATACTATCGATTTCCGCCAATTTTCTTTAGCCAGAACGAGCGATGTAACCCCGGTATCCACTGCAACCACACTGCGATGCACTCCCACATAAGTATGTAAAAATATTCTCTGAGATTATATAGCTCGCGATTGTGTAGGGTCTTGATATTCAATAGTCCACGACCCTCAAACCTTCGGGGGATATACAATCTCATAACCGATGAACGTGGGTAGTGTATACGAAATTTAGTCAGCCATGTACAAACTCTCCTGTCAAGGTCTGAGTCCATCTAAGTACTCCAAATAAATACATCAGAACCGGCATTTTTTTTTTACGTGGTGTTATGCCTTTACGCACTTCGCTGCCCCCCCGCGGGGACAGGGGGTTCACTTTGTGTGGGACTCCTGACTGACTCGCCAGACTACCCATTAAACTACCACGGTGTGCCACTCTGCGCCTAACACGGGAGAGATCCGGGAACCGCTTTCTTACGCCATCCGGACCCCTCCCAGCGCCTGCCCGCACTGAAGCGGGCTCCGTCGTCTCACCCCCTCGCGGGTGGCCTGTACAGCGGATGGGGGGGAAAACCCGTCCGGCCCATCCGCGGCCAAACTCAGGGCGGCATGAGGGCTGGTAGGCGCGTCTCCGCCGCCCGGTTCGTCGGCGGCGGATCGGGTCCGAGTGAAGTTCGTCCTCCCGGGCCTTCTCCGCCGCCTCCTTCTGCGAGATGACTTCCTTGCAGAAGATCGCGACCGGCGATAGTGCCGATCACGATCACTTGGATTCAGTTTCTTCCCTTTTCGATACACCCACTTTTCATTGCAAACCTTGTCTCTGGAAGATGAGCTCGATCCCTCTACAGCAGCTGACACTTTTACTGTTGCTGCGGGGGTATTAAGGCAGAGCGTAGTGACGTGTCCGGGATTGATGGTTGTGCTCTGAGTCTAGCTCTTGTTAGTATTTTAGGAATTTCTTATTTACATTCATTGTTGTGATATTACGTTTCCTTATAAAATGCTTTCCTTTATTTCTTGTTTTGATGCCAGTAATTCATTTAAAATATATTTAAACTTGTTTGACTGATTTTCGTTATCCAGATATATTTAAAACTTGAAAAAATAAAATTAATTATTAAAAATATTTTCAGAAATTCCACACGAATTCAGTGTTGCTTTTTATTATTATTATTACACAACCCCTTGCAACTTACTCATTTGATTTAGTTCATTATTCTAAGTTTAGTATAACATAATACAATAATACATAATGTATGAAATAAATTACCTATGTGTAAACATTTTTTTAGTATTTGTATCATGTATATAAAATCAAAGCAGCTTGCTTTGTTACGTCTTGTGAGGAGATTTCAATTTCCTACTTTAAATATAATTTCATTTAAGTTACTAGACTCAGTTTACAATAGCAAAAACTTGTAACAGTTTAAATCGTCGGTATTTATCAACAATTGATCAACAAACCTTTCATTAATTAACAATATTGTTTTTCTTTTTCAAAGTAGACGTAATAACAACTGACAGACTCGATCACATTCAGTACAAAATTCCCAAACTTAGCATATAATATTAAGCATTGTTTATTACAATTATTCTAATGATTAACAACATATAATTAATATTTGATAATTCAGGATTGTGTAACATTAAGGATTTATTACGCCGGAAGTACATTGTATAAGAAGAGTACAGACGTTATTAACAATATTTCTAAGTAGCGCCGAAAGCAGACAAGCGGAAGGCGCCAAGATATTAATATTATTCAATATTAATAAGCTATTTATTTGATTATTAAATTATAAGATTATGATTAAATATTTTATACAAATCGTTACTTATAACACTACTCATGATGTTGGATTTCGATTTAAATGCACGTCATAGATTACATAGCACGAACATATGTTTATTTTAAAGGATTATTTAGACAATATACGGTACTATATTTTATCTTCAAATTTCAAATCTATAATATACATTCTGTAATATCTGCACTGGCACCGAGAGCACCGCATCGGTCCACGTTTCGACTAGAACTGAGAAGTGTCTCAATCCACCCAAAATACTCGTTTTTATAGGCGACGAAAAACCAAACAACTACCACATTACAATATGATTTTTCGAATGTATTTATTAATTAAACTTATTAATAATTAGCTAACACATGCAATACGGATAAATATGACGGTAATATTATCGCGTTTTGTTATAAGAACATTCAACTTATTAATACACACGTTTTTATGGAGGTTTAGTAAAAAGTACATTTTAGTGACGAACTTTTCCTGTGTTGCAATAAACAAATTATTCAATACCCAAATTGAATTGAAGATAGAAGAACGTTAACAACCAGTCTATCGATTCTTACTATCAGTTAAGGTGAAGTGAGAGTTACACAAAATATGTAAGCTTGTTTCAAGACACCAAAGCTATCTTTGATATTTTGTATGTAAATACGTGTTTTGTGTATCTCTTATTAGAACATTTCCCGACCTATCGCCAATTTCTATCAGTCTTTTACTGCCAATGGACAGTCCCGTGGACCATTTAATACACAAAGGAAAATCTCATTAGGCGTCATTAATATTAAAGGAGATTTAAATTTCCTAAGAATCACTTTACTTATCTCGGATATACAACGTAGTAATATTCTTGTGTTTGCTTTGAAAGATCAAGTTTTAGTAAGTCAAAGCTTAAAGAAAATTACCCTAGGGATTTTTAGGCTGCCTAATTTTACTTCGGAAGTCTATCCCAAAGTTTTAAGCGCTATACATTTCTTTAGATGTCAGTTTGTAGAAGCATGAATACTCTCTTGACTGGAGTAAACATAACCTTTAACTTTGAATTATTCTAAGAAAATTGTACTCAATTTTAGAAATTTAGTTTTTGTTTTCTGGTTTTGTGAACAACAAAATAATGTTTTTATAGTTAAGATATATATTTCGACAGTAATGACAATAATGGTAGTCGGATGTCTAATGCTTAGGATAATTGGTCTCTTTTGATCAGCATTGTAAAAAGCATTCGACGTCTCCGATTTAAATTAAAGTAACGATTTTCTCGTAACCCATAAATTAAAAGTTATAATGTGTAAGTAAATTATGATGTGTTTTTATGTTACCTCTAAGCTCAATCCTTTTAGGTGAATCTGACTCTATGCTAATTCTGTATTGCAATATATACAACTTACTGCGGCCCACCAGGCATGATCACCTCACTGGTCACTTTATGTTGAAGGAACAAGACCCCCTTTCCTCCACAAATACCATACCATCTTACCCTCTTCGCACTCAACTTGTCGTGTCGTAAGTGACCCGTTCTGTCCAGAAGGGGCTTTATGTCTTTATACGTTATGGCCCTTCGCACACGGCTTCGTATCGTAAGCGTATCGTAATACGCGCGTAGGACGAGAGCAATACGAGCGCATACATGTTCGAACAAATCCGCACACGAAGCGATGCTGCTGCGAATCGTAGAAGTTGTTTATAGGGATAACGATAGTCATAGCGTACTCCCGTAAAACAACGATTGTAAAAAATATCTGTTTATTAATTGCATTAAAATTTTTACTGAACTTCAATTTTTTAAAACTCTTACGACTTCTGAATTAAATATGAATGAAATGGTGATTGAAGCATTCCCTTATCTATTTAATCATTCATTAAGTGAGTACTCAAGAAAAAATGTAATAGATAAAACTGAGGAAGAATTATCGTCAAAAATAAAGTAAACAGGTGAGGAATGAAATATAATATGTTTATTTCATTTAAAAAAAAATACATATTTTTTGGCATGAGCAGAATCCAAGAGTGGTGGTCACCATCCTCAATGCAAAAAAGAACAATGCAGCATGGCGACCCACACTATGGCGGCCTGGTGATATGCTTTTTCACGCCCTGCTTAAAGGACCCGGGATCATAGTGGAAAGGAAACACGTGCGCTGGTAGTGAGTTCATGGTTTTGACCGCTCGGCACAGGAAGGAAGGAAAATGCTACCGCTACTGCCTCTTAAGAGAATTACTGGGTTTTAAAAATTATTTGCCAAATAATCGCAAAGTTGGTATAGTGATGAAGTTCTGCCAATGTGAAGATTTGAATTTTATTCTGCAATTATTTTACTAAGTTATTTGTTAAATAGAGGCAGTGTCTATTGAGTCACGGAGTTTATCTATAGCGTGTATAGTGTATATTCAAGATTAAATGCCTTAAGGAAACTTAATTTGCAAATAATAATTAAAAACAACGATTTTTTACACGGTTATCGTCCAATGTAAAAAAATTGGTGCCAAATAAAGACATACAAAATTCAGAAGTGTGTTATTATGTTCTGTACGTAAAGCCTATTTGCGCTTATACCTAATTTCCTTTAAAATGTATAAATATTCATTTTCATATAAAAGTACAAGCTTTTATAAAGGTTTGAATAGCTGTTGGCAAATTCAAAAAACGCTGGAGCGAAATGTACTTATTTTTCAAATATCAATTTGATATCACTCACATGCTCTTAATATTTCATAAAACGATAGCTAAAAAGGTTTTTCATCAAAAACATCATATCAAAACCGGTAAAATCCAGCAATAGAAATAAAAATTCACGTATAAATAATATGTTAGGCTAAATGTTGACTTCTAAATGGAATTTAAGCCCCTCAAATCCGAGCCAAGAGGGCACTTAACACACGTAACATGTTCAAAAAGAGGGGACTCGACAAAATAAGTTATTTAGGTACTCATTATTTAGGTGATAGAGGTATTCACCAAAAGAAGGTGTAATAACGGTAAATGGCGCCCATCACGCGGCGAAGCATTAACATCCGCTAAGATGAGAATCGTAGAGTGCGTCTGTACTGTTGATTCTCGGAATGTTATCACTTTTTGACAGCAAGTAAAGAAGACATAAAAAATATTCATATGTCTATTATATATAATCCTCATATTGCGTTGTTACTCTTGATGAACTCTGAAACTATCTAACCGATATTTGCGTTATAGCTTAAGTGTGTGTTGTTGTTGGCGTGCCGAAGATAGCACAGTTAATTTCAATTCAGTTTATTGCATTCCATAATGTATATTTACCGGGGTTAGACTTAAAGATAGGTAAAAATTACGAACCCTGTTGGGCACAGTAGCATCAGTATAGAGTGAGAGTGTTAACGTGACGCTTAGATCAACAGGGGCCGAAGATAATTGAAAAGAGACGCAGACGAAGATCCGTGGGTCAACTTGTACAGCTTTATAAACTGTGGTCATGTATTTATGAACTATTCAGTGATTGTTATTATCAACATTTTGGAAGTTTTTTTTCATAAAATAATGAGAATATATTAATCTTCGAAACGGTAATATCTTCGTTTTATAGCCTGTTTAATTGACTAATTTTCAGGCATTTAAAAATTAGTTCAATACAAACGTGTGCTGTAAAAATTATTACTATTTATTTACAAATATCCAACTGGAAACAGTCGCTTATTTTAAAATCATCGTTAATATTTCGTACGGAAACCTTACATACACCGTGAACGAAATACCCAAAAGAAAGAATTTATGTTAAGCCTATGGTAGTATCTATGAAATGTGTACCTGTACGAAGAGAAATCCTTAGTACTTGTTACCTTGGAATTTTTTAAGGCACAAAAGCTTTGGCTATATTTTTTGCACTTTTACTCAGCATTGTTACTTAAAAGAACAAAACTGTTTTTTCGCGTGTCTATCTCGTTTAAAGGATTACCGGTGATACCTTGGCTGGCTTAAGGTTGTACGAAACAGCTTCGTCCTTTCATTACGAAAGTAGATGTTGCAATATTCTCTGAAAAAAAAAAATCTTGTTAAGGTTAACGATTATATTTAGGTTTAAATTAAAATTACATGGATAAAGAACCTAAAACAAAATGACCCTACAGTAACGATAGTAGAAAATGTTAAAAGCAAAAGGCTTTTTTGAAGAAAACGTGAAAAAATAAAAAGGGTTAAAGTGCACAAAAGCAGTGTATTTTAAAGTTAATACTTTCTCTGTTTTCCTTACCTAAGTACTTTATTTTTCTTACAAATTAAGGTTTCTACTATAGAAATTCGTTAGCCTTTTTAAGGTAAGAATTTTACTCTAGTATATTACTGTTAAACCAAAAATTATTAGTTATCATAACTAACGACAAAATCTCAAGAGTTAGCTATCTGCACGACATAAGCGCTGTAACGTTAAACTTAGGAATTTTTATTTGGTGTTGGGATAAATAAGATAAGTAAACGAATTACCTATTCCACACATAAGGACCATCTCGATTTATGGGTTGGGCATCATTCAGTCGTTAAGAGCAACAAAAGCATCGATCAATTCAGTTTTCTTATCATCAGCGGTTATTATTTCAGTTAAACTTGATCATATTAGCCAATCCCAATATTATTAAAAAAAAACTACTAACTACAATACTCTGAATGCCCAAATTCAAATATTTTAATAGTACAGTCGATTTTTCTTTTCTTAAACTTTCCAAATACTTAACTATATCAGACCAATGATAATTTCGGAGACAGAAAGAAAAACGGATTTGTCAAAGTTTGAATGAGTGGACTTTGTTTAATTTGTCGAGAGGTAACAAAGTAGACCCTTTATACCTTTTGATATAGAGGTGTTGAATTTCAAATGAGTCTTTCAATGACAATTCAGTGCATTAAAAGTACACACGAAAATGACATTTGTAAATACTTGTATAAACAAATCATAATCTATAATTGCCAGTAAGTGATTGCCTTCGGGCGATAAGGTCGCTAATTGTAGCTTTTACCTTTAAGCTACCATTGCAAATAATCTGGTGTACAATAAAGTGATTATTAATATTATAATGAGAAAACGATCTCTGTCCTCCATACGCGCAAGTCTGAGGTTGTCAGTCACGGTGAGGCCATTCCTAACAGAAGCAGACCCGGACTAGAGCGCGAGCATCACGGAGCTCGCACTCCTCTTTTGGGGACAGTAACTTAATGGATGGCCTGAGGTACGTCGAGGTTTCAGGGCTTTCCTTCCCAGAACGCACTTGGTTACCTAGTTTCTAGTAGGTACGGTTTCTAGTCGGTTCGAGTCCGATATAGTTAGCAGCGGGTGGTATGGGGGATTGCCGAACAGAAAAAAAGGGTTAATGATGAGCCCCATCAGCCAATTTGACCTTCCACAAATGCTAACTAGTCTAACAAATATATGGAAATTATTTCATTTTACATTGTTAAAATAAACTATTTTCCAACCAAAGGTACAAGAGAATATAGAAGTTAACAAGGAATTGATGCAAAACATTTTCATCTTGACTAAGGCAGACGAAATTAACTCAATAGCTTTTATGATGCATATTGGTTTTGTGGCTTATAGTAAATTTAAACTGAAGTTTACTTCAAAGGCATCGTACAGTATAAAAGATAAATCTACATAACTATTAACTCACTCGACTGATTGTTGAGTACGTAATGTAGCCATGTAAGAAACTTAAATATTTTTTTATGTTAGTACCTGCTAATTTGACTCTATTCTGCCTGATGAAAAGCATTTCTTCTATGAGAAAGGGGCAAACGACCAGACGTATCACATGTTGGTAAGCGATTACCGCCGCCGATGGACACCCGCAACACTAGAGGCGTCACAAGTACGTTGCCGGCCTTTTAGGAAAGAGTAAGTTTTTTTCTTGAAGATTTGAAGGCCGCATTGGTCTGGGAATACCACAGGCGACAGTTCATTCTACAGTTTTGTTATGCGAGGCAGAAAGTTCCTGGAAAAGCTCACAGTTGAGGATTGCCAACCACCGAGATGATGGGGATGAAACTTCTATCGCGTAGGACGATATCGGAAAGAGACGGCAAGAATCAGGCCGCATAATTCCTCGAGCACTCCCCATGGTAAAAGCGATATAAGATGAACAGTGAAGCCTCATCTTTATGCAGCGCCAAAGAGTCTAGCCGACTTGAAAGTTCTTGGCAATCGACGATTTTAGTCGCTCTCCCTTGAATACGGTCCAAAGGCAAAATCTGCTATATAGGGGTGCCTCCGCCCACAGATGGGAACAGTATTCCATGTGAGGCAGAACTTGCGTCTTATAAAGCAGAAAGAGGTGGACCGGAGTGAAATACTGTCTCGATCTGTTAAGCACAACGAGCTTCTTCGAGGTCAATTTGGCCTTACCTTTATAAGCAGAATCCAAGAGTGGTGGTCACCACACTCATTGAAAATGCAGTCAGTGCAACGATGCGGCATGATTACCCTGGTGATATAGTCACACTAAGCCTATCTTTAAGAAAAAAAATTACATGTAACGATGGACACAAAGATTCTTTTTTTCGGCCCAATCAACAAAAAAAGAACATATACCAATCTCAGCGATGCATAAGCACTTCTTATAAATTTAAATCATCTTTATATCGAGTGATTATAAGAACTCATCTAACGGCTATTCTAAGAAACTTCTATGAATGATACAGAGGCCAATACAATACTCTCGAGACACGCGTAAGGTATCTCGTCTGATGGAATTGTATCCCCGGTTAACCGACATGTTATCGATGGTCCCCTTGTGATTTGTTATATATGTTCGTGATAATATTTTTTTAGCCTTTAGTGTTTTAAATAGAAAAAATAATGTTTATTTTGTTTCAGTTGTAATAGTCATTATTCTTTTTTTCTTTATTAAAATCACAACTTCCAGATACTCATAACACACACATACAGAATACCCAGACTCAGAACAATAATGAGGATCACATAAAGATCGAACTCATAACACTCGATGCAGTAAAAAACAATAAGAGCACCATTTGAAGCACTACGCTATTCGTACAGGACAGAAGCTTTCCATAGTTCAAGCCCTCTCCTCATCCCCATCCTCCTCCAAATGTCCAAATGTCCATGGGCGGCGATAATAGCTTACCATCAGGCGGTACGTCTGCTTGTTTGCCGCGATTCCATAAAAAAAGCTGTTTATATAAATAATTAGATAAGTTATAGATTTATAACGTAGTTAATCTTTAATAACTTTTAGTTTCAAGAGTAGGATCTCGTGCTGATCAGCTGTTCCCGTTCTGTGTAAAGCGAAGACTTGTTACTCTCAAGAAGCCTTCTCATTTTAGCTTTATTTTATTGTGTGGCTAGTAATAAGTATGAAGACTTAAGTTTATATATTTTAATTTGAATTAGATGCATCAATAGACAAATATATATTTTTTGGTTTAAAACAAAAAAAGGTATTATATGTAATGTATAGGTTGATATTCGACCTTATAAATGTGTTATTTTCCTCTTGTTTAACTTTCGATTTCGTAGAGTAACAAAGACTCAACAGACTATAGTGGCGTTTGAAGGGTGAAGTTGAATTTTAATAAGAACTAAGATCAACTACATCACTTTAAGACTAGCTCTGTAAAATAATTACGTAGAATTTAGATTATGATAATTTTTTGCCCTAAAGTATTATTAATGAAGAGATACATATGGAATAAAATAGTTACACATTTCTTTGTCTGTATGATACACATGCCCAACTTGATATTTTGCCTCGTCGAGGAAAAATATCAAGTTAGTCTAGTAATATAAACACTACTACGTTTAATCATGTTGACGATCGTAATATATACAAGTATCACAAGGATATCTGAGAAACTCAGATTCTTGCAATACATTACGTTCAACAGAAAAGTGAGTATTCGTTAAGAAAAAGTAATAAAAACACCGTGGGAAAACCACGCGTCGGCATGAACCGTCTCGCCCGGATTGATACCACGGCCTCACAGGAAACCGGTGTAAAATAGCGCTTGCGCTGTTTTTCACCGAGGGAGTGAGGATACAGGAGACCCATCTACCAACCCCTAAGCAATATTCTAAGAACTTTTAATACGTCAACGCTCTTTCACTGTTTAGTATCCACGAGGTTTTTGTAAAGTTGCAAAAAACATTTTATTATTTTCCTACTAGGAAATTCTTAGAGATCTCTTTTATCTGTCGAGCCTTTTATCCAAAAGATGTTCGGAGCTGCTAATTACTGTATATAGTTAGTAATAATGTTATGTTCTGTTAATTCAACTTTTAACGGTAGTTCAACCTCCAACTCAGATTCATTGCTCCCGAATGTAGGTATTTTGTATAGCAACACAAAGGGATGGTGTTGTTTTTGATGGTAAACAATTTTGTTGGAATAGCCCAAGGCGCCCGCGGGAGTTACCTTAATTTGATGGTGTTTTCTTTAGTAAGAATAAATCACAGATTGCTATTATTGGGTTCGTGTGTTTTACGTTAAATTGTATTTTAAATTGGAGTTCCTAAAGTATGAAAATAGTAGAGATACTGATATGCATATCACCCTGTTCCATTTTTGCGTTGTCTGCATTCGCAATGAGTATGGTGACCATTAGTCTTGAATTCAATTCATATTTTTCATCAGGCAGAGTAGTAATTTCGGCAGACTCACATAAAATTTATGGTAGAAATAAACCTATACCTTAAACTTTCACATTACTATATATATACTAAAAAAGAAGATGAGAAGAAGAAGAAGTTCAGAAGTTTCGTAACCTTGGAAAATATGCATGGTCTGGGCTCATACTTGTGTCAGCAAACTCAGCACTGCTGGCACCTGCCATCTAAGTCGTACCATCCACTCCCTATTGGACATCGTGAAGGACAATTCAATTCTTACCCGCAGTTAGGTTAGAATCGAATTGTTTTTCTTTATCTTGATTAGGTTTTCTATATCAGACTACTGTGATAATTTGTCACAGCCAAGCCAGCTGATTAATTTATAATGTTTGCAAGAATACTGTTTTACAACGAAAAAAATTATTATTTATATATTACAGCAGGAAGAGTGTTGTTACTCAGGCTGGCTCATAGTCAGTGCCAAATTTTATAAATAATTTTGGTAAGTAATCATGAATTAAAGATGTTTTCAAATCGGTCAAGTAATATTTTAATTTGCCCATTACATAAAACACTTAAAGAACAGTTTTTTTAGTGTCTGTTAAAATTTAGACAAAAAAATAAATGGATCAATTAATCCATTGCTAGACATAGGTTTATCCTATTGCACGCCACTGGGAGAGATCGTCAGCTTATCGTATATACTTTGACAAATTACAAATAATGATTATCGTCAAGAGCGCTCTTGTAAATTATAAAACCTTACATTATATTGAAAACAAGCTTATGCGCGCGGCTCCACCCGCATGTAGTTTGGTAATCGTAGAACTTAAATCGTAGAATTAAAGTAAAATAAATAAATAAATATGTTTGGACATTTTTCCACACAACGCCATCTAGTCCCAAACTAAGCGGAGCTTGTACTATGGATACTAGACAACTGATATAAATATATATACCTATATACTTTTTTGTAAATACATAAATATTATACATAGAAAACACCCATACTCCGAAACAAATATTTGCAGATCATACAAATATTTGGTCCGACTCAGGAATCGAACCCGAGACCTCTAGCCCAGCAGTCGCATACTCTACCATTGCGCCTCCGAGGTATCTCCATGTCCAATTTCATTGAAATGAGCGTACTAATTTAGCCGTGAAACCGTAGCGGACGGACAGATAGGCGCAATAAATAAATAAATAAACAAATATAAATAAAAATTAGAGAAACGGCTCAAACGATGTTCATGAAATTTACTATACAGGGGGTTTCGGGGACGATAAATCGATCGAGCAAAATTTATTTTAAAATATACCAAAAAAAGCCTGTCATCCAGGTACTGGATTGAAATAAAAGGAAAGAAAAGTTATGCCTCATTCTCAAATTTTATTAATATCTTATTAAATACAATAGCCAAATCCTTAATATCATTATTTACATCACCTAAAATTACTATAATACATTATTTCTGATGTGTAGTTCTAAGTCAAAACTGTTTCAGGTAAAGATATACAATTACAAGCCTACCATAAAACGGTATTTTAGGCTTTAATTATACACTAGAGCGTACATTGTGAATGAGTCTATCTGCTTCTCTCTGTTTTTTATTTGTTCTGATTCTTGGACCAACAGAAAATTGCCTTTCGTCTATACCAAAAGGTCGGTACGTTCATTTCTTTTTATAATTTTGTTTCTTCTATAAAATTGAGTCGTATTGTATATCTACACAAATAAAATATTCTAATGATTACTTATACAGCAAAGTTGATTAAAGCATTTAAAAAAAAAAATCTACGTTACTTGAATTACTTGACCAACAATTTTCGCAACATCTCAATTCTAAATCCGTATTTAGTTCAATTTTAGAGACTTTGCAATATTATCATTTTTTTTGGATCGTAAACAAATATTTCCTTGGCTTTTACACTTTTTCATAGTAAAAAAAATACGTACAAGAAATTATAAACAAAAAGTAATAGAGAACAGTCTCTCTGCAGAGGATACTTTATAACTGGACATTTAGTAGAATATTTCACAATTTTAAATATAACACGAGGTTTTAAATTACATTTACTACGAAATAATTTATTAAATATCTATACCAGTCTTTTCTCTTAGAATCTAAAAATGAAGCATAGGAGCAGAAATACAAAAAAATATACACACATATATCTTTAAATGACAAGATTCTCACATTACTAATTACAAAAACGTAATTATTTATGCGTACAATATTGTCTTGAATTTATGTTTTTACTCAGCACTAACAAAATACAAGCATCACACAAGTTTTAATTCTATTCATTTTAAAATACACTTATTAGTATCAATATTATAACTAATGATAAACTAGAAAAGACGCGAAATGTCTTATTAACATTCCAGAAGTTTTCGTCTTTCGATGAAAGCATTAGAGAATCTTCACCATTTCGCAGCTCTCGGGGGCATGGTAATTTTTCTATCGGCAGGGTAACTACAACAGCTAATTTATGAGATACCACAGGTTGAACAGTAGGTTCGGGTCTTAGCGGTACTGCATCATCATACAAATCGTCTTCAACAAAGTCCCTTACACTTATTGGGGTTTCTATTTCGTACAGTTCATCAGATTTGGATGGAGTCACGTTGTTTTGTACGCTGCCTCCAGCGCCATCGCCGTTGAAAGAACAGGTAACGTCATCCAAAGCTAACTTCAGAGGTTCACTGTTTGTATCATTATGTAAAACTTTCATCCATGATAGGCGACAGTCACAGATCAGTTTATTACCTAGAAGAGAAATATAATGTAAATATTTTAATCATCCAAACATAATTTTAATAAAAAAATTAATGTAATGAGGAGCTTATACCACAAATATTAAAGTGTATCGTAGCGAGTATGTTACAGGAATAAATTATTCAAATATTACCTCAAACTTTTCTCTCTAAAAATACAAAATCTACTTGAGAAAATAAGTATACTGGGGCTTGAAAAGTTATAATCACACAATTGTAGGATTGAAATTTAATGCTCGAATAAGTTTAAGATATTAATTTCAGCATGAGTGAGTAAAGGTGTAGGGTTGTGATATTGAAGCGTCCACTTGAGAATGACGGCCATGCGAAGAAATGCTGCAGTAGATTATATAGTTCAAAGCGCATGGTATCGAATGGCAGTCAGCACAAATATTTATCAATTTAATATTATCAACTTATTCCTGATTATAATATCTACGTAGGTATTTATCAAAATATCTAGTCTAAATATATTAATCTAAGTTATCGAGGACTTCAGTGTCGTTGTAGGAAGCGTTGTGTTATATATTCCAACCTTATTTTGTTTACAAGTAAGTAGAGTTTTAGATTACATTATTTAACTTTAGATGCATCGTAGTTAAATTAATAGTAATTACGAATAAAGGTATAGTAGACAAAACATGAATGAAAGTAGTTGTTTATTTTAAGGAATTAAGATAACGTATACGTACACCATTTTGCTAAGGAAAATTGAAGAATATCCACTATTAATGCACTATTTTATTAAATTTCAGGCAATAATACGTAGGAACAGAGTGGTTTAATTAATTAATTAATTAAATGTAAATATCCCGAGATCTGGGTCATTGAAAATTTAATAAAATATAATTTAATAAATAGTGAAAATATATATTGACAAAAACACGTGGTGATATTTAATTAAATCAAAAACCTTGGACTTGTCTTTGTTTAATAAAAATACGGCATTGTAAAACGAAGTATATTACCATTGCTGATTCGATAAAGGGAGCTGTTACATTCATTAATTGTCCTTAATGTGAAGGGTGCTTTAGTAGGGGATTAAATACAAGAGGGAATTCCCCATTGTTTGGATATAATATTCGAATTTAACTTCCCAAGAGTTACATGTGAGTGAGTGTTGCGCGCTATTTGTTCGAAAATAACATGTTGTTAGGAAAAATGGATCGCGTAATATCATTATAATGGCCAAATAATACCATTGTAATTTTGACAGTGATGGAACCAAACAAGAAATTCTCGTTATTGTATAAATACATAGTTTCATGATGAATATTATATACGTGATTACAAAGGATAGTAGTTTAAAATCGAATAAAATAATGGAGGGGCTAGTAGTACCCTATAATACGATTGAAATATTTTTTGGGTCCCCTAAGCAAGTTGTGGCGTCTTTAAAAGCTTACTACTGCAATATCTATTACTAAACAAAAATATATCAATCAATGAAACAACTTACCACTCAGATATAAGACTGAATTTTTTATTTTCAAATTTTCCAATATCGGCTTCACTGTTTCGTACGTAAAAT
Organism: Hyphantria cunea; assembly: GCA_003709505.1. Lineage (NCBI taxonomy): Eukaryota > Metazoa > Arthropoda > Insecta > Lepidoptera > Erebidae > Hyphantria > Hyphantria cunea. Next base: position 4,774,783 of record PKRV01001177.1, read on the forward strand.
GCTCTATCTCATTATTTCTCAGATCCAATAACTCAAGTCCACGCACACCTTCTAATAGTCCTTCCTTAATTTCTTTCAATTGATTCCCCGTCATAGATAGTTTCTGTAGCAAAGCAAGCCCATCGAAAGCTCTTTCAGAAACAAATGTTAATATATTGTTATCTAAAAGCAGCTCATTTAGATTCCAGAGTTCCGTAAAAGTCAAAGCACCCAACATCGATAACTTGTTGGATCGCAGATTTAATCTTGTAAGATTAGCTAAGCCCCTAAACGTGTCTTTAGTCAAAATTGTAATTGAATTAGATTCCAATATAAGATCATTTAGTATGGACAGATGTTCAAAACAACCATCATGGGCAAGATTAATATTATTTAAAGACAAATCCAGATATTTGAGACTTGGTAAATCGACGAACACGTCCCTTTGCACTTCTGTTACTTTATTCTCTTTTATAGTTAAGTTTACGAGCGACGGGAGATTCGCGAACGATGAGAAGTCCAATTCAGTTATTTTGTTGTTCATCAGCGTTATTTCTTTCAGTGTGGTTATGTTCGAAAACGTTCGTTTCTCGATTTTGTTGAGTGTAGCGTAGTGGATATACAGTTTTTGTAGTCGTTTCATTTGATGGATTACTTTGAAGGGAATAAACTTGAGAGCTCCATCGGATCTCACGTTGAATGTAAGTCTTTCTAAGTAAGGTTGTGAGTTGAAAGTGGACCATATCGGATCACTTTCATCAATACCACCATTGAAAACCCAGCAATCAGCTTTAGTGGCTGTCTTGACTTCTGTACTTTCACAGTAACAGTGTACTTTGGATTCCCTGTCTGTTATCTCGCATATATTATCTTTTACTTGTGTTCCATGGTGCCTCCTTTCGGTTTTATCCCTGCGTTTTTCATTTAGACGGCTTTCAGTGTAGGATATTTGCACTGAAGTCAGAGCCAAAGCTAAGAGTAAATATTGGACGACGGTCTCCATGTCCCCCTCGCCTTTTCAGTAACCTGAAACAAACAAAAAGCAAATTAAAGAGTTGTTTTGAAAGCGTTCTTATGGTGTAGTTTAAATAATAATATGGAGGTATTTATCAGACTCTATTGAATCCCTTGAGGTCATATTACAATTAACCATAACTAGCATTTTATAAGTTACTATAATGTTTATTGAAATTTACTACTGACGTTTGTTATCGCGTAAAGTTTTATTCGTAACGGCTGAAATTTTGGCCTATTATTTTTTTCGTATGATGGCTAAACGGGTCGGTATAGGGTTTGTAAAAACTTTGCTTTCTGTTTATAGTAATGTTTTCCTGTATATTTTGCTCCTTAAGTTGTCTCTAATGAGATGAGATGAGATGAGTAGGGGTGATGACACCTTATATTCTTAGTCCTTCATCACGTGGGTAGGGGATTGAGCTATTTTCAGTGCCTCATACCACACAGTTACCCGTTGGTCAGAGCCTTCAGACGTTCATAGAACTAGCGTGTCCGGCTAGCCTTTTAATAGGTACACGGTCTTCCCTACATAGTTTAAAATTTTTATTCATAATCCATAACATGTTTTTGCCTATTTTGGGTTTAAATAATAAGTATACTTCAGGTACTGTACTGTACTTAAAAAACGAACGGCAATTTATTTCAGATCATTATTGGGTGGTCATTGACTTTTTGGAGTGGGTATCGAATATATTGCTTGCACTCAGTCTAATTTGTGGGGAGGCGTGTTATAAACGCACCGTAACGTGTGACGTGACTTTGAGTCATTTTGTATCCACCCTCCGTGAATTAAACTTTTTTATAATTTTTTACCGTAATTACTTTGATAATATTCTGTTTAATAGGGGAAGGGGAAAATGGAATTCGTCATCGTCTGAGCTCTTACATTCTGTTTGCATATTTGTTTAGTATAAGTGAAAGTGTGTATGAGAGTGTGCGTGTGTTTGCGGCTAAAGTCCTTTTTTTTTTTTTTTTTTTTTT